>RBNI01003356.1:0-10000 GCA_003990745.1 Jimgerdemannia flammicorona
TTTTTTTATAGTCTCTTGGACTCAATCCTTTATTAATACAACCATCTATCCCATATATAATATACTAGATCCACCTCTATCCAATCTCTCTAGGAGGCCCCCCCCTCTCTACTCTCTCTTGATTAAAGACTACTAGGCCCCTAACCACTCTCATCCATCCACCACTCTGTCTACAAATCTTTTCTACCAGATGGTGGCAATGCCCACCCTGGTGACCCCATCCTACCCACCACTCTGTCAGTACATCACTCACCAATCCCTCCCATCTTAACAGATCTAAGACTACTTGAAGAGCACTTCAAACTATATATCAAACCATACTTTTCAAACTATACTTCAAACTATACTTCAAACCATACTTCAAACTATACTTTAAACTGTACTTCAAACTATACTTCAAACTATACTTCAAACTGCACTTCTAAACCATACTTCAAACTATACTTCAAACTATACTTTCAAAACTACACTTATACAATTTTGGCTCTTCTTTGCTATTGATTATCAAAATTGTTCTCCTTTACTAAATTCACAAAGGTGAAGAGAAATTTGGCAAAGGTGAAAATGATTTAAGACCACTTTTAATAATTAATTTAAGGCTACTTGAAGGGCACTTCAAACTGTACTTCAAACCACACTTTTCAAACTATACTTCAAACTATACTTCAAACTGCACTTCAAACTGCACTTCAAACTATGCTTCAAACCATACTTCAAACTGTACTTTCAATACTACACTTATACAATTTTGGCTCTCCTTTGTTATTGATTACCAAAATTATTTCCTTTTGCCAAATTTGCAAAGGTGGATACAATTTAAGGTCATTTTTGGTAACTAATTTAAGGCCACTTAAAGGGGAATTTGGCAAAAATGAACTTGATTTAAGGCCACTTTGATAATTAATTTAAGGCTACTTGAAGAGAAATTCAGCCAATTTACTGGCTACAAAATAATGCCAAAATCACTAAGTCACAAATTAATAATTGTATCTAAACTTATACTTAATTTTTTATTACTTCTTTTTACTACTTCTTTTTACTACTCCTTTTTAATATATTTACTAAAATATAAATAAAAATCAGAAATTGATAGAAAATTCTATTACATTCAATGAAATGAAGAGTTTTTTTTTTATTACTATATAAAATATTTTAATAAAGATTATATTTTTACTTATTTAATATAGATCTTTATATTTTTTAAATCTCTTCTCCTTTATATTGATTATATTAAAAAAATATATTATTAGAAATATGAATAGTAAATATTATCTACTTTACTTAAATGGAGAGCTTTTTTATATATAATATAATTAGAAATGATTTATTAGTTAGTTATAATTTTGATCTTATTTAATATTTCATTGACTTTGAAATTGTAACTAGTAATTTGTGATTTGGCTTTAATTTAAGGCAAAAATTGTAGCTAGTCTTAATATTTATTATAAAATAATTAAAAAAACTATTTTTATTAAAATATTATATGTAATAATTAAAAAAGCTCTTCATTTTATTAAACTTGATAGAATATTTTATCAATTTTTTTTTTTTTTTTTTTTATTATTATTAAATAGATTAAAAAGAAGTAGTAAAAAGGTTGAGTATAAGTATGGTGTACTATATCTATATCAGAACCACATTTGGTAGAAAGCTCACTAAAGTAAAGAGAGCTTTACTATAGATACTGAGAACCTACAGATAACTTATACTGATATTTGATGTCTAAGATCAGCTAACTCTCTATATAGTCTATGATATATCAAGATAATATCTTACTGATGATGATAAAAGAAAGAAGGTGTTATATCAAAATTATATATTCAAGATATAGTTAGAAATACTAGAAACTATAAAAAAGTAGAGAAGATACTGATTTGATATTAATAAAGAGATAACTCATCACTATTACCTCTCTCTCACTATATTTATACAGTGTGATGGCTGATCCGAATTAGTAACATGAAACAGGGGAATTAGACATTTGATCACAGTATCTGAATCCGATTCCCAATATAGCTTAGCCTTATAAATAGCAGCCACATTTCACAAAGTACAGAAACTTTAATGTTTACAAGGATTTAGGAGATGTTAGAATCTTCGCAATCAGCAAAATCTTAGCAGATGTTAAAAGATTCAGCACTTGCGAAATGAGCCATTACTTAGCCACCTTATAGTTAGCAAAACTTGTATAAATAACCCAGTATCTTAGAGTGAATAAACCTCAGATTGAAATAGTTCAAAAGCAAAAGAGATAGCAAAGGAACTAGTAAGCCCATAGGCAGATATACTTCAAACTCATCCACCCCTGTATCCCAAGGACTCCAAGGAGTCAGAGAAGATTAAGTATTTAAGATACAGAAATCCAACATACTTTCAAGAGTAAGTGTCCACTACATTACAACTTGGTGCCTATTGGCTGGTGATTCAAGATGAATCCCTCACTTTCAAGCTGAACAATAAACAACTACCACTACCCAAGCAACTATACAAACCAAGCTACAATACCTAGACAAAATAGATATGAGACCACCAGTACTCTACAGGTATACCTCAGATGAATCAATCATTACCTTCATTGATGATTTTGAGCAGTATGCCACTGTAAGGACCCTGACAGTAGCACAGCAAGTAGCCCTCATGCCCTTCAGCCTATGAGGTCCTGCCAGAGCAGCATTCACAGCTGCAACCCATATAGGAAATGATGCCGATGCCATACTGACAGCACAGAAGACCTGGCTCTGAAATACATATTATACAGACGAGATCAAGCAAGCCCTGAAGGATCAGCTCAATACAACATGCCAAGGAATAAGTGAGGATCCAAACACATTCTATACTAGAATTCAATATCAGATAATCCTCACAGATTATACTGCTGCTATTCGAGATCATGTAGCTGAAGCAACCTTCATGAAAGGAGTTTACCCAGAGATAGCCATGACCATCTGTTCATCACCAGTAGTCTTGGATCTGCTACAGAAAGTCACCTATGCTCAGCGATATTGGACAGCCAGACATCCACAAGACCATACAATGGAAAGAGTCACAGGAGTCAGAATCGAAACACCTAAGGCAACCAGTGTGATCCCTACTATAATGATCAATCAAAACACATCTCAGCCAAAAACTATGGAGCAGCAAAAGAACAGTGACCCTATGGAGGAACTTGCCAAGAGGTTTGCTGAAATGACCACCCACCTTGGAGACGTGGTAAAAGAAATCCAAGGAAGAAACTGCTGCCCAGTTCAGAAGTTTGTTGCTATCTTGGACAAGAAGAAAGGTACCTGCTATATCTGTAGGGAAGAAGGCCACTACTCCTATGAATGCATGAGCGAAACCAAGTGTAAGGCTCAACCAAGCAATGTTATATGAAACAGAGAGCAGGCCAATACAATTACCTTTGAGGAAATTGGAGATTCTAATGAAGAAGAATGGGAGGGCTATCCTGCTCAGACTACTAAGAAGGATGTTCGCAAGGAATCCTACAAGAGACCACTAGGAAGACCCAAGAAGAACCCAGTAGAAAAGCAGATGGAAATAGCCACTGAAAGCTAAGCTGAAGAGATGGACCAAGATATGGAGCTGGAGCAAGCAGTTCAAGACATTATCTGAGAAACTACTCCAGCCAGTAAAGGAGAAAAAGAAAAGAAACTTTGCAAGACCAAGACTTTCAAGTATGATATCTTCAAGGACCTTAGCCAACAAAAGGTCAATGCAACCTTTGGACAGCTTGCAGAAATCTCAACATTCAGACAACAAATGAGGTTCGGACTTACCGAAACAACCAAGGAGCAAGGATGGAAGATAACCAAGGCCAATAATGTTCAAGAGGACTCAGGAGAAGAAAGTGAAGATAATTGCAAAACCTCTGCCTATGCAACATGCCAAATTGAAGATAGGGTCTTTGAAGCCATCATCGATACTGGAGCAGGAGGATGTCTCCTCAGTAAGAAAGCAGCAGACTACCTAGGCTGGGAAGTTGAAGAAGTAATCAAGTTGGTTTTTGTCACAGCAGATGGCATAAGAGCCACCCCTCTAGAAAAGATCCAAGAAGTCCCCATCAAGATTGGAGGAGCAACCATCCCAGTAGATGTAATCGTAACCAATGCCACCAACTATGACATCCTTATCAGTAATCAATAGCTTCATAAAGCCAGGGCAGTAATCAATCTCAATGCCCAGAAGATGCAAATTACCTACTGGGGACAGAAGATACGAATTCCCATCAATGTCAACAAAGGAGTCTTGCCTGACATGGAGGAAGAAGAGAGCGAGCAAGAGGAAGCTTATATGGTGACTACTCTGAAAAAGAAAGTTGAATGGATGAACGAAGAAGAATGGTGTGAGAAGATTGCAGAAGGCTATATACCACAAGGAGTCTGTTTCCATGGGATCAAGATGTACTATATAGGCATGTCAATGATTGCTACCAGTGCACCATCAGAATCAAGAAAATTCACCAGGAAAGAAGACAGAAAGCTCTCGAAAAACAGATCAGAGAAGAGAAGGAGGAGAAAGATGATGAACCACCAGCCCTCCTGGAGGATAGTGATGATGAAGAAGAAATTAAGGTCAAGATCCAAAGGACCCACCCTGATGCAGTCTTGCCAGAATACAAGTCAGAAATGTAGCTGGAATAGACATTTCCACAGTAGAAGAAGCTGTACTAGAACCCCAAACAACTACCCTACTTGCAACTGAACTGAAGATGACTATCCCAAAGGATCATGTTGGGATCCTCAAGACAAGAAGCAGCCTGACCAGAAGCGAAATCACAATTGAAGGAGGAGTTATCGATTCTGACTATACTGGAGAAATCCTGCTCATTGCTAGGAATCACAATCCTACAATCCCATTCCCAGTCAAGAAGAAGGACCGATTGGCACAGATGTTGATCTTTCCAATCCTACAACCAAGGATTATAGAAGTCAAGAATTTGGAGAAAACGAAAAGAGGAAAGAAAGGATTCAGATCTATAGGAAGAGGAGTATTCACCAGTACCAAGATCACTGAACTGGAGTATAAGAAGGAGGAAATTACAAACAAGCACAGTTACACCATTGGAAATGAATTTCCACTCAAGGAGGAACTCAAGAAAATACTCCATGAATTCGAGGATATCCTTGCTATGGATTTCAAGGATATCAAGGGAAAGACCCCACACTACTATCATGAGGTAGATACTGGAGACACCAAACCAATTTACCAGAAGGCAAGACCTGTCCCACCAGCCTACAGAGAATGGCTCAGAGAAGAAATCAAGCAGATGGAAGAAGTTAGTATTATCAAAGAAGCCAGTAGTCCCTGGTCTTCACCAGTTGTACTAGCCCTGAAAAAAGGAAGCAAACCCAGAGAATTCACCCCAAGACTCTGTGTTGACAACAGAAAGCTCAATGCAGTTACCAAGAAGAATTGCCAACCACTGCCCCTCATCAGTGACATCCTTATAACACTGGGAGATGAAGCATGGTACTACAGCACCTTGGACTTATACTCGGGATTCCACCAAATCAGACTCACTGAGATGGCAAGTGAAAAGTCAGCCTTCATCACCCCAGATAGAACCTACATCTACCTATGAATGCCATTCAGGATGTACAATGCACCAGTAAGCTTTCAGCGAATGATGAACAAAATCTTCTGCTATGACATGGGAAGATGGATGATGGTCTATATCGATGACATAATCATCTACAGCAAGACACCTGAGGAACACCTGCAGCACATACAGTAGATAATGGAAAGACTGAGAAAGCATGACCTATATATCAAGCCCAAGAAATGCAAATTTGCAGAAATCGAGATCTCCTACCTTGGCCATGTTATCAATCAAGATGGAACACACATGGATCCCCTCAAGATACAAGCAGTAGCAGCATACCCAAGGCCCACCACTGTTACAGAAGCCCAAGCCTTCATGGGACTTGCCTCCTACTATCGCAGATTTATCAGAGGATTCTCCAATATCGCAGGTCCAATCTATGAACTCAACAAGAAGGGCACTAAATTCAACTAGACTGGTAGACAACAAAAATCATTTAATGAACTCAAGGTCAGACTGACCCAGGCACCCATCCTCAGATGACCCAATTGGACTCAAGAATTTATCCTTCAGACAGACACAAGTGCACAAGGACTAGGAGCAGTTCTAGCTCAAAAAGAAGACAAAAAAGAGTATGTCATTGCATACCTAAGCCGAGGAACCTGAGGAGCTGAAAAAGAATACAAATCCTACAAGTTGGAATATCTTACAGTCATCTGGGCCATGGAAAAGTTCTACTACTATCTGGCTGGAAGACACTTCACCATTCAGATGGACCACTCAGCTCTCACCTGGCTACTGACAACTGGACAATCCAAAGGAATCTACACCAGATGGATAATGAAGTTACAAGCCTATGATGTAATCATTGTACACCACCCTGGAAGAACAAATTCCAATGCAGATGCTCTCTCACAGACACCTTGAAATACCTCTAACCAATAAATCAATTATGAATAAGGAGCTCTACTATGGAATCATCACATATCTGAGACAGCAAAAGATGCCCCAATATCTGGAAGAATGGACACAAATGATTATCAACAGAACATGGAAACAATTCGAAACTGATGGATAAACACTGAAGAAAGAAAAACTACTAGTCATACTAGAACATAAGAAGGAGCAAGCAATGAAATCAGTACATAAACTTGGCCATCTAGGAGGAATGAATACATACAACAAGGCAAGAAGAATGATATGGTGGCCAGGAATAGAAAAAGATATTAGACAATTTGTCAAAACCTGCGACAAATGCCAGAAACAGAAACAAGATCAACAAAACCAAGCTCCAGAATCAGCACATATAGAACCAGTACCATTTGCCCACATAGCAATGGATGTAATCAGCCCTCACCCTTGACCCTGACTGGTAACTGATATATCATTGTCATTGTAGACCTTTTTATGAAGTAGATAGAAGCAGGACCCCTCAAGGAAGCCAATGCACAGTCAATTGCTGATATCTTCTACAAAGAAATCATCTGCTGGTTCAAGACCCCAATGCAAGTAACTACAGATAGAGGAACAGAATTTGTGAACTAGTTCTTTGAGGTTCTCTACAAGAAGTACAAGATCCAGCACATTTGGACTACAGCCTATCACCCTCAAGGAAACAGACAAGCAGAAAGGACCAACAAGACCCTCAAGAATGTTATTACCAAGATCTGTAATAACTAAGAAAACTGGGATCACTATCTGCCAATAGTATTATCTGCTCTCCAAGATATCAGATCACAAAGCACCCACTTTATCCCTCGAGGAATGCTGTTCAGAGAAGAAAGTTCTCAAGAAATCCTATCATCTAATGGGGATGCTGTATGGAAACATGTGGATGGAGAAATATGGAGACTACACCAAATCAGGAAGAAGGCTGAGGATTACATAATGAAGGCACAGGCACTACAATAGAAGAATGTGGAAAAAACCCACAAACTCCTGGAGATTATCAAGATAGGAGACAAAGTCCTGGTATATCAGAACATGATAGAAGCCTCATGGTCACGAAAACTGGAGCCCAAGTGGGAAGGACCTTATCTTGTGCAAGATATAAAAGGAACTACCTTTTGGCTATGAAAACTCTCAAGCACAATCATCCCCACTACTATCTACTGAAATCGACTCAAGAAGTATCATGACCAGTCAACGAAGTAATACTGCTGCCCTTAGAGTTACTAGCATGGCCCAGCAAGCCATTGAAAGATAGTGATGTTCCACTGAGCCACCAACAATGAAAGAATCCTTCGACAGCATCCAGAGTATAGTGTAAACACACTTGTCATGAATCTCACATTTTAAGGCCTACCAGAACTAAACTGAGTTCCAGGAATACTTCAAGTTGAGACAGCTACTGAATTCAAGACCAAAGATGGGAAAAGAAGACTGGATTAGAGAATGCCAGCTCTCCTACACTCAGATCACGATTGCAAAAAGAGTGCACAAGTTATTCAAAGATGACAAGTCAGCCTTAGCCCATTTCTGAGGAGTAACCCCAGGAGACTTTGGATATATCAAGAGACAATATTGGAAGGACGTAATGATGCAAATTGTACAGTATAAGGAAATACAAATTGTAGAAGCCTGGGAATTCGAGTGAATAAGATACTCCTGAGACGAATCACCTATTCAGGAGGAAGATATGACAGCTGATCTGAATTAGTAATATGAAACAGGGGAATTAGACATTTGATCACAGTATCTGAATCCGATTCCCAATATAGCTTAGTTTCATAAATAGCAGCCACATTCCACAAAGTGCAGAAACTTTAATGTTAGCAAGGATTTAAGAGATGTTAGAATCTTCGCAATCAGCAAAATCTTAGCAGATGTTAAAAGATTCAGCACTTGTGAAATGAGCCATTACTTAGCTACCTTATAGTTAGCAAAACTTGTATAAATAACCCAGTATCTTAGAGTGAATAAACCTCAGATTGAAATAGTTTAAAAGTAAAAGAGATAGCAAAGGAACTAGTAAGCCCATGGGCAGATACACTTTGAACTCATCCACCTCTGCATCCCAAGGACTCTGAGGAGTCAGAGAAGATCAAGTATTCAAGATACAGAAATCCAACATACTTTCAAGAGTAAGCATCTGCTACATTACAACAGATATAATAAACTAATCTAAGATAGAGAGAGTTTGAGTAGAAGAAAGGAGACTTGGAAGATTATCTACCAAATCTTGTGACTAGTAAAATAACAGAAAAAGGTTTACAATTCATTATAGCAGAACAAACCACATTAATATACATATAATACTATTATATAAGAGAATATATAGAAAATGTAATATATACTTAGAATTTATCTCTATAGAATATATAATCACAGATTTATTTATCAAAGCTCTGAAATCTAAGTTGAAGTAATATATTAAAGAAATAAGTCTTACAGTAAACAATATATTAATAATAGAACTATATACTAATAATGAGTAATTATGAGATATTTTATAACAAGGAAACAAAAAAACAATACAATATATCTGTCTACATCTCTCTCTCTTTAAGTATTATATTGTTTTATTATTAATTAATTCTTTTCCTTCTTTTTCTTCTATATTTGAGATTTTCTACTATTAGAATATATCTATATTATTTATTTTCATTATAGTTTCTTATACTTTAAGTATATATAAATAATATTCTTTAGTATATTTGTTGTTATTTTATAATTTTATTGTATTCTTATTTTTTTACTTATATTATATATATATCATCTTTGAGCTAAAATACATAATATATTAAAATAAAAGTAATTAATAAATAATATACTACTGCTCTTCTCTACTTCTAATTTATAATACTTATAATAGCAATTATTATATATATAATCATCAAAAGACTTCTCAGTTTATATATTTATATATACATATAAGTACTATAATATATAGGATCTTGAACCTTTATCACTAAACTACTATTTCTAAGTCTACAACTGATTCTGTAACTTTTTTTTTTTTTTTTTTATTTTTCTAGATATTTTTATTTTTTTTATTATTTTTTTTTTTTTTTTTTCATATTTCTAGATAGTTTTATATTTTTAGATAATTTGCTATTTATTTATTTAAGAAACTCTTTCAAAACACTTATATATATATATAGAGTTAAAGAGAATATTAATAAGAATATTATACTTATCTAAAAGAGAAACTGATGGTAAGCTGCTGGTAACTTATATAGATCAGAATAAAGTAATAATAACTTATATATATAAGAATAAAAATTGGCTGATGATAGCTTAAGATAATAAAGATAGATTGGCAATAGTTTCAGATCATAATAACAGACAAACTTGACTAGATAAAGAGGTAACAGTAAGAATATAGTCATACTATCTGATAATAATAGCAACTGATATAGATATAGAAGTATTAGGAGCATATAAGAAGAATGAAGTAGAAGAAAGAGATAATATCATTAATATATAAATAATAAACTCAGTTATATGAATTTATAT
>RBNI01003356.1:12500-16034 GCA_003990745.1 Jimgerdemannia flammicorona
TGGCCGCCTATTTACGACCGCTCGAGATCCAGGTGCTTTATTTATCACACATTACGCTTCTGTGACGACCAACGAGCCAAGTTGCAACAACCACCGGCGATTCAAGCTCAGCCATCAGCCATCGCAAGGGTGAGGATGTTCCTGCTGTTTCGTCTCCATTTCGGACTCGGCAATAGCATCAGGATTCCGTACTGAACCAGCTGCATCCCGTCGAGGAGGCGTACGTCGCCGTGTCACACGCAAGCTGATGAGGGCCGGTCGGTCACAGGCTTTGAGCGGGATAGTTTGGGTAAGCCATCCGGACGAGCGTGTTGCGGAGATAAACGTGCGGACGATTATCTTGCTAAGGACGTAGTGCGGTGAAATCAATTGGGTTAGGCTGAAGTTCTTAACTCCAAAGATTCTAAGGTAGGGATTAGCCTGTTCGATGGACAACCGCAATAACAGAAAATTTTGTAGCACGGCCTCTAAGATAATGTAGTACACTCATTACAACTTCATGAAGTACTTTATAAATAATAACTGTTTACGCTTTTTTTCTATTACTAGTGTTTGGCACCACGATGTGTAAGCGTGACCTTTCGTCTGAATATATAACGACGGTTCATTCTCGTCGCTGTATTCACGTGTTCACGTACGTATTTGGTTTGAAACCGGTTGACAAGAGGTTTGCTGTCGTATTTTCACACACATCACGTAATTATTTGATACGTTATCGCCCACCTCTTGCGCTCCTTGCATACAGTCGGCTAAGCAAGTACCCTTTCCTCTTCTGCATTACACTTGTAATGACACCATGCATTACTAGTACCATCCCTTTGGAATGGCCCTCTGCAATGAGCGTTCCAACCGCAGCTAAGTGTAGGAGACATGTCGTCTGGCCTGTTTTGCTTGACAGTGGAATATAATTATGAATAGCAACAGTCGCTAAATTACTCCCTCTTTCGCTTTGTAGAATTACGAAAGCTCGTGCACGCTCACATGGGCCCACACGAATCTCACCAAACTACACTCATCCTACGGGTCCAACATGTCTATGACAAAATATCTTTATACATAACCAGGTAACTGTGGTGAGCTGTGCGTAAGCAGATGACATTGTGTGTGCTGGAGGGTTAACGAGATGCGTGCGTGGGCTGGTTGGCCAGATACCTATAGGTTGTCAAGAAACGATGTACGCGGATTGGCGAGAAGTGCTCTCTGGTGATATATGTGCCGGCTTGCAGGCATACAGCTATGCGGCTTATATGCATGCGGTCATGCGGGCATGCCGGTATGCAGGTGTATTAGAGGGGGAGGGGAGGGGGTGCAGGGATGCGAGGGAGCCGGTGTGAGGGCATGTATGTGCGCAGGCAGGCGTGCAGGGTCGCGGGCGTCCGGGCGTGCGGGCATGCGGGTGTGCGAGTGTGGGCATTCCAATGAATAGACTGGCGAGATGCCTAAGGGCTAGCAGGCTGGTGACTACTGCTTATCGCTCTCAAATATGTTTATATGGAAATTTAGAGAATTCTTAAGGTTGCATGTTTGCTAGTAAGATTGGTGAGTAGCCTTATATGTGCGCTGGATATAGTCATTATTACATGGTGATGTACTTTTGTCAAACGAATGTGGAATGTTACAGGCCATCTCAGCAGTCCCTAAAACAGTGATGAGAGGCACTAGCAGAACCTGACGAATTCGCTGAACTAGTATATAAACAGATTCCAAAATTTAACAATATTTTGAGAAACGAATGCATTCTGAAGCTTGATCCAGACTGGCTGGTCAAGGTTGATAGACGAAATTTTGACCGCACGAACCTTTGCGAACCGGAGCTTCCGGCTGAATATGTCCTTGCAACATCAGAGATTTGGCGAGTCAATCAGATGTCCAAGTTTTGCGCACAAAATCACTTCGTTGAAGAAGCTGCTTCTCTTGGATAAGAATGCATAATATCTTCCTCAATAATTAACTTGGTATTAATGACTGCCATAATTGACAGATATTTGTGACAACTGAACATACCGAATATTCCATTGTTGTATGCTGTAAAATAGATAGATTTTTCTCACGGTAATAAAGAAAAAGCAAGACAGAGATCCTGATAATAAAATATAAAATTACTGGGTTTATGGGGACATTTGCTATTGGTATATATGATGAGGTATTATTCAAAATAAAAAAACAGATTCTCTATCTTAAAAAATCACTAATAGGAAGTATTGAAAATATATAACTCAAACTTACTAAGCCATATCTCTAAGGACTTAAGAAAGCTCTATACTTAGTATCTTAATTGTCTTATGAGTATGTTATGTTTAAGAGTGAGTATAGAGATCTGATATAAATGTTTTCTTGAAGTTATTTACAATTTATAACTTCTAATAAACCTAGGTTCTGTTGCTTTCTATCTAATAAGTATATTAATTTTTTTAGAAAACTTGAAGATTTGAAACTATTATCTAAATAGATAGTATATTAACAGAGCCAAATATCAATACAAACCGCTATCATTTTTACCAAATACATATTAACACCAGATGCATAAATGTTCACATGGCCATCTGATTGACCAAATTTTTCGTTGGGGGACAGGTTATTAAAAATTAAAAGAAACACGAGGGGCGAGTTAGGGTTCTTTCAATGGGGAACCACTCTTCTTGTCCACAAATCGTCGGAAGGATCAATGACAAGACACAGTTTTAAAATTTAGGACACCGAAATTAAAGCACATTTCTGATGTAAACATACAAGAAGATGAGGAATTAAATAAATTAACAATACAAAGATCCCTGTAAATTGATAGAAATCACTCCATAACAAACTCATCATCCTGACCAATTTTACCCTAGCGCCACCTCTGTAAGAAAAAATCCAACATCACTACCAAAAACCACACCCAATGCTCACCTTCCGCATTCCAGAAGATGGAACGAGACAAGACATATATTATCTAATCTGTCCTGGTCATGACAATGTGATGTCATCAACGAGAGACTGTCAAGGTGAGATGGTGATGTCATGAACGTGGGGGTGAGCAACCGTGATCTGAATAGGATTTCCTCCTTCTGTTTAACGTGGAAACTATCATTATCTCATTTCGCATCTGATATACATCTCCATTTTACAGGGACGCTTACGACGTGTTGACAGATAGCCACACATTGTCGATATTCCGATTGGTTTCTATAAAACAATTTGTAAAACAAGTTTCACCTGTGATGCCATTGTGAGATTGTGACATCATTGTTGGCGTGTCCCAATTGTTAGATACGCGTTTTTTTTTTTTTTTTTGTTTTCTTGCTCTTCACTCGTATCAACGACGACCAAGATGGTGAGATAATAAGTCCGCGACGTGTATCTGTTTGTCTGTGAAGTTTAGGAACAAAAAAGGTAACCTAGAACATTTCTGTGTTCGCCACAGCTCCCCCACAACCTGTACACTGCGCATAAATACCAGACCTTACCGCGAGACGCAAACTTGATGGAAGGCAACCCAGGTAAGTTAACCGTTTCAAATTCTTGGGGTCGTCGCTGTGCCCGCGACTTTCGAAC
>RBNI01003357.1:0-16033 GCA_003990745.1 Jimgerdemannia flammicorona
TCTGTTTTTTTTTTCTTGCATCGATGAATTATTAGATAGACGCCTTGAGCAATAAACTCACACAAACAACGTGTTATAAACTAAAAAGTCCTTGGTTAAAATTAATGGACAGAGATGCCTTGTAACATTTAATGAGGACAAAGCATAACTATCGTCCGGATAGCTTTTTACCCTCATAGTATCCTCCCCTCGCGGGTGCAAATGACGGCTTGAGCCCATAAACATCATGAACATCTCACCTGGCGCAATCTGCATCCGAGACATCTGGGGCCATTTGATCACATCTATGACATCTCACTCTGCATCTGCATCATGGATATCTTCCATCTACATCAGGACCAATATTCAGAATTAAGAATGTTGCTGAAAATCAAGAATATATATCTCTTTGATATAATTATTGACTGTCTTTCTTGAGTCAGATTTACTATGATTTACTATTATATATTGAAATTTTCATAATCCAATCTTTTTGTAAGAGTTTGTTCTTGTACTGATAGTTGTAGAGAAAAAACTAAACAGTATTATCTCCAGATAGTTGTTTATACTATATTATCAAATAAACTAATTGAACTGAGATATAATCTCTTTTTTTTTTTTTTTTTTTTTTTTTTTTTTTTTTTTTTTTTTTTTTTTTTTTTTTTTTTTTTTAACAGACTCAATGTCCCATGGATTTTTATTGAAAGAGAACCTAGACTATATAGGCCAAAACTCTCTCCCACCACCCATCAAGCACTACTCCCCCATTAATCTAGGCTAGCTATTGTCTAGCAGCTCAACTATACCAGATGTAGTAGGATCTATATTGGCCTGCACCTCATTCTATGTATCATGCTCTCCCTACTACCAGGGGGAACTCAGCCATATGCCAATGATTGAAAGCACATACCTGAGACCCCAACATATATATAAGGCTATGTCTAAGCTGAATAGAATAGCCTTTACCACTCTAAAGAGAATGATAGGTAAAGAAAAACCCTCATCAAAGTACATCATAGTAGATAGAGCCTAGTTCTTCCAGTTGAGGTAAGTAAAGGACTTACACATGAGACAGGAGGAGACCCCCAATATCCCACTACTCAAGTCTGCAGGCCTTGATCACATTGCCATGTCAGCTCTTAGTTCTAGTTGAGTGTAGCCAAGATGCCTGAAATAAGTAGCCTTGGGTCCCCTAACTCTCTCCAACAACTAGGGCCCAACCTACCAAATTACCAAAAGAAGCCAAGAGTGATACCTACTACCTAACTGCTCTGCACCAATCAAAAGGCCCCACTAAAGCAGCACCTGCCCTAGCTCTGATAACTGCCCCCAGCCTAGTACCCTACTGGTTCACCATTATTGCTCTTTTTCCTATCTGTGATGGCCATCTCCCCTCCCATCCTGACAACACCTGAAAAGTAGTCACCTATACCAGAACTGTACTCACTGGGAAGCTTGCCAAAGCCAGAGGGCTCTACCACAGATACTGAGGACCTATAGGTAATCTATACTAAGTACTTGATGCCCAAGGTCAGCCAACTCTCTATATAGTCTGTAATACACTAAGACAGTACCTTGTTGGTGATGGCAAAAGGAAGAAGATGCTGCACCAAAATGAATGCACTCCAGATGCATCCAAAGGCATCAAAAACTATGAAAAAGTGGAGAAGACACTGATTTGATACTGATAAAGGGGCAACTCATCACTATTGCCTCCCTCCTACTACTCTACAACAGGTACAGCAAACTAACCTGAGGTAGAGGGGGTAATAATTGTGGAAAGTGGACTCAGAAGATTACCTATCTAACCATTGTAACCAGTAAGGTAACAGAGAAAGAAGTATTGACTGAGATATAATCTCTTTTTAAAAGTAATTATAAATTGAATTTACAGAACTAATTATAATTAAAATTATCAGAAGCTATATTATGAATATATTTATCATATTTACTCTCAATATATAATATATTTTATGAAAATCTACTGATCTAATAATAGACTTTAAGAGTAGTATTATTATTTATTTTTTGTATATTATATATTCTTATATATTATTTTTTTATAATTTATAACTTATCTACATTTATTATACTATATATAATACTGATCAAATAATTGATCTATTATTATTATTTTTATATGAATTTATATATTAGATAATAATAAATAATATATTATAAATAAAAATATAAAAAAAAAAAAAAAAAAAAAAAAAAAAAAAAAAAAAAAAAAAAAAAAAAAAAAAAAAAAAAAAAAAAAAAACAGTATATTATATATATATTATTATATAAATAATTATAAATTTGAACTTATTATTATTTATATTTATTTTGTTTAAAATATAAGATTATAGATAAAAATACTAATAGAGTTATAATTTTCACCTCTTTTTAATACTTTGTCTTAACTCAACACTATCAAACTACTTAGCTTTATTAATAAGATATATTTTCTTTATCTCTACATTATTAGTAAAAAGAATAACTTGATAATAATTAATATAAGCTACTTAATTTTAGAGAAAAGAGTAATAAGAAGAAGTATAATAAAAGAGAAATAAAAAGATATTATATAAGCTTAGTTAGTATATATATCTATTATAAAGAATATTATAAAGATAAGTATAATTTGAGAGTCTAAAGTATTATAATATATAATTTATTTTAGTGATCTCTTTACTAAATAAAAATAATCTGCTTGGTATAATATATTAGAGATCATCATTACTATTTATTGTTTATAATTTATTCTAGACTCTGTCATCATTTATTACCATTATATATTTAGTTGGCCATCATCCATTACCTATTGTCTATCATCTGTCATCATCCTCCAACTCATTATAAGTAAACTAGCTTTAGTAGTAAATATGTTATTATTTTATAACAATAAAAAGAGAATAAGATACATCTATAGACGAGCTGACTGACACTCTAGGTGACATCTGAGATGGCATTGTCAACCCCGAGGTTCATGATGAAGACTACACCGAGACACCGAGATGATCCGAGATTTAATTCCGCTGGCAACTGCTTGGAGAGGAAAAGAGGAAATTGTATCATGTTCCCATGCTTTCCATGGGGGTCGTCGCGTGTGAGTAATTTCCAGGGTAATTAAAGCGGCGGAGAGGACATAAATGAAGCAATCGACACGGGGATCTAATGTTCCTTATCGGAAATCGACAAATCGAGCAATAGAGATCGGGCAGTTCCCCCTTACCCCTCTCCCCCACATTGTCAGATCCTCCCATACGCCTCCGGCCAATTATAAGTTTTCCGGCTCGTTGGGTTTCATCTAAAGAAGAGGAGAGATGGCAATCTTGCCTTTTACGATCCTGCGTAAAAGGCTGTGTGCGTTGGGTTCATTGCAACGGCTCCATAAAGAAGAAGAGAGATGGTAAACTTGACTTTTATGATCCCGCTTACAAATAGTCATAAATCAATCGTGTGCATTAAGCTGGTAAGACATAGAAATTGACTGTTTCAGGAAAAAGGAAACTCCTGTTGTTCTCTTCTATTTCCAGGCCGATATATGATTCATCGTAATAGGTAAGTTGAACCTAGCTTGGCAGTGCCAACACGTTGATGACCCCTCCCCCGAACACCTGATGTAGAACATTCGATCCGTCGAAGCTAATCTTACTTTTCATGCTGCTAATTACAAACACTTGGCCCGAATCTTTTGTCATCGCGACCCAAAAAAAGACATTCCTAACCTCCAACTTCAGCTACATCACTTTAGCATATATTAAAACGTACTCTTCTTTACTATTGTCAGTTAATTTAAATATTCCCGGATAAACTGCCTTCTTGGCGGTTCTATTTTATAAAAAAAAAAAAAAAATTATTTTAGGAAAGAGCTAGGGTTTTTGTCCCTGCGAAATCGTCGATGGCCCGAAATTGAGCTCCTAATACCATGAGCCAATCATCCACATGTGAAAATATGTGCTTAATTTATACCACAACAATAATGCCACAACAATAATGACAAATCCGAATTTCGGTTTGTCAAGTGCATTTTGTGTATTAGGAATATGCATTCTGTGTATTAGGCGTATGCATTCTGTGTATGCATTCTGTGTATTAGGCACATTTCCTTGAGTTCATTGTGTAATTGGTAAACAGCATCCTGATCTCGGATACTATTTTCTTACATTCCATGCACATGAACGCATTGTAGATCTCAACAAAGCATGGTCGATGATAAGGAATTAGCAATTCTTCCGTAAGAGTTAAACCGCGGACCCGCGGAATCCACGAAGCTTGGTTATAAAGACGTGCTCGGCTATATCTGTACAACTCTCTCACCCCTTCGGGAATTTCCTTTCGGTTTGGGGGGTTTTGCGAACACATTTTAATAATCCCGTAATACTTGACCACAAAGGGGATCTTTGTGTGGATCTTTCCAAGTCCTTAGATTGGCAAAGAAATACGCCAATTCCAGGTGGCGTTTGTGAGATCATCCGATCAGCCCTCGTGAGAGGACGCCCTTTTCGGATAAGTCAAGTGACTAACGGACTCAGGTTTTTTGGCCTAGAACATGGCCACTTATTTAGACCGCGGAGTGCGGAGCGGGTCCATGCAACAAAGTCGGGCCGTTACACCTCACGAGAATCAAAAGCCCACACAGCCGTCATTTCGGAATCGTTCAAAGATGGCTAGCTGTGGGGCTATCCTTTGCCAGATTTTCTGTGTGTTGAACCAAATCCCATTGAATCGTCAAACATTTTCAATAGCAATTGTGACACTCGCATGTTGCTGGCAAAGTTGCAACAGCCCAAACCAATCGTGTTGTTGTCACACAGTGACCCACAAATTGCGGCCAGGTTGTAAGCAAGGGCACTGACCCCCATCAGATGCAACGCGATGCATGTCAAATATAAAAAAAAAAAAAGTAAAAATCCACCAATAGTTCGTTGCACTTTTCGGTGATCCTTTCCCGATTCTAGCCAATTTTGTAACAGTTGCACTAAACTGTCGATGCGTCATCCGAGTCCCAAGGCCAGAGGAAGGTGAAAAAAAAAATCGCATCAGGAAAGCCATGCTTCCAGTAATTTTGCACGGGATTGATGTGTCGAAGCCGTTCCCACACTCACCTTATTACACTAGGCTAAATAAAGAAATAGCAGCAAAACGTCATCGTATCGGCCTATCTGGTGTTAGTGGATTTTGCGTTCCGCCCCATTTGCTCATAGGTACATAACAACCTTGAAATGTGCTATCCAAAATAAATCGGTTGACCGTAGTTGTTGTTGGCGAGAACCGGACATCAACAAAAAGAACGGATAACCTATTTTGACTACTCTTGAATAATGAAATGACGATATGAGAAAGATCACAAACCCATAAAAATAGAAACAAAAAATGGGGGCCAACAAACAACCACTTAGGCAATCCTTAGCGGCGGTCAAACAACGAGGGGGGGTAAATACATACACTTGTCCGCAGTCGGCGAGTTCCTTGCCATCAACAGTGAGGGATCTTTCATAAACGTACCCGATTTTCTGGGTTGATCGACGTTTTGGAGCAGGCTTGGCCCCTTTTTTCCACAAGGTTTTAGGCACAAGAATAATAGCATCCAATGAAAAGATTCGGCGCAGGGGTTGTTTGTGAACAAACCAACCGCGCTGTGACTCCGTCAGGTTTATTTTCGGGGATTACTCTTGCACAGGGTGTGGATGTGGCGATTCCTGCACTGTTTTTTTTCCCGTCCCCGATTGTTTGTATCTTGTCCTACATCGCGTCGCTGTGACAAGTTTTTTCTGTTCCAGGCGAACCCAAATCCTGATGTTTTAAAGCAACAAATACCATAAATGTCTATCATCAGGGCCGGACTCTCAAACCACAAACCACTCCGCCGGTTGGCCGGTTGATAGACTCTGTGCAGGCTACGGGATGCACCATATATTTTTTCATTACAAGGGATCCGCCTTGGCCCTAAATAGAAGGATCCATCACCTGAAGAAAGGTGCGGACCGGAAATTAGCGCCCAGCATGGCGTTTGAGTCTTTTTATGAGCCAGTTATTGTCGACACGAAATCTTTGTGCTTCTTCAGTCTTCCCAAATGTTCCCAACGACGGTCAAAGCCACATGTGGGTTTCCTTGGTTTGTGCGTTCAAGGTTCAAACCAACGACACATGCTTCCTGCTGTGATACTAAAAAATCGGCGCTGCTTTTCCTGCATGGCATTTCAGGTGAAATTGGTTGGCCTTATTTTATAGGTAACTGTGCCAAAATTCCGTTCTAGGATGCGATACTAATGTAAAGAATAGTTTTCGCGGAATCTTCACGCCGGCACGCCCAATTCATTTCGTACTACATACCCACTGCTTAGGTAGAGTATGCACGGTTAAGACTATGATGATTTCTTATTTAACGGGGAAAAAATCCCGCACATTACGAAAGTGGGCTTGGACACCTGAGCGTGTCTTGTGTGCGCCCAAGGTGGGAGCCCTTCGATTGGTGGATGTTTCTCATTGTCTCGTTTTATACATGTTCCGAAACGCTGTCATCCGCATGGTAGGGGCGGGGGCCGGTTACACTGATCCCGTGCATTTGGTTTTTGGGTCCACGACCGTCATCATTTGACCACGATCATGATTGCCGGCTTTGTTTGCCCTTGTACCAAGTTCCTTTTTGGGAGACAAGTCATTCCAGGATTACTTTCTGCGTCCATTACTGGTAACCTTTGACCACATTGCCATAAATCGTTCCTTGTTTCAGAAAACAAAACACAAAATATCAATCTGGATACATAAATCTCAGGCATTCCCCAGAGTCCGTCATCCTTTCTCCATCGAACACACGACGTACATTATGCCAACCAACAACGGCTCCTCACATTGCTATCGCGAAGCTAACTGCGCGATAAGATCTCGTATGCTCGCAATAACAAGCAACCCCGACAACGACGCATCACATCTTGCCGATTTTGCCGCACATACCCTCATCGTGCTGTGGTATGGTCAGAACAACATGAACGCCATCCAGCAATATCTCTTCCGCAACTTCTGTCGCTACATTCTGGAATCCATGCAGATGACATCCAACATCAGCACCATCTTACTTTCGCTCAAGTACATCGAGCGATTGCGCAAGGCAAACCCTAATCTCCAAGGCGCACCCGGATCCGAATACCGCATCCTCGTTGTCGCCCTTATGCTTTCCAACAAATTCCTCGACGACAATACATACTCACTTTCCGCGTGGGTCGAGGTATCAGGTTTCCCTTCGCACGAGCTTATTCAATGCGAAAAGGAGTACCTGTCGGCACTGGATTTCCAGCTATATGTCGGAGAGTCGGAGTACTTAAACTGGCTTCGCGTGCTGGAAAGCTTCGTCGCTCGTCGGATCCATCCTCTTCCCAACAAGTACCGACGTCACAGCACGGCTACTCTGGGCCTGCCGTCCATCCCAATTCACACTCCTATTCCCAATGTGCGCGGTGTCAGTCTCCAAGCATCCCAGTCGCTTAATACGTCCAAGCGATCCGCAAATCAAGCGTTCATCGATGTGTCCACCACCACCTTCAAAAAGCCCAACACCCAAGATTACGCGTACGTCTCCCAGCAGCACCAGCAGTTACCCGTTAGCCCCACTCCATCCATGGAATCGTATTCGTACGATCCCATGAGCGCCGCCATGGCGCCATCTCATTCTAATATGATGCCAGCGATGGATACCTCGATGTCGATGATGGGCCAACTGCCGCCTACCCCTCCGGACGTGCAAATTACGTCGTATGATCAATACGCGGCGCCGATCAACAACTCTAATGGTATGGATGCGTACCTCGCCTTCTATGCGAAGGCTGTGCAGCAGATCCCGGTCTCTGCATCGCAATTTGCCGCCGTCGCATTCCCGGAATGGAACTTCCAATTCCCAACCTCGCTGATATGACCCCTTGCGGCGGATTTGGTGATGGGAAGCGATCGATAGTGGAACTTTGAAACCCGTCGATCTTCACGCCTGTAAAATCATTGTACATATTGGCAAACCTGCACATCTCCTTTTAGAACAAATGTAAATACTAGTTAGAAAAATCAGCTACCCGTTGCTTGAGTCGAACCGGCGTTGGCTTGTACATTTTAGTCACTTCATAATAATTTGCTAGTGCAAATTTAAAAATGTTTCCCTCTATGTCATCCATTGTGAAAGATTCATAACAAAAATATTAAGTGTCAGTGAGTCATCGTCCGAAAACGCAAGCAACGCTTTCTAAATTTGTTCAGTTGATGGGTCAGAACATTTTTGTAATATCCGCTGACATCTGTGAATTAAATTTAGCAATGCAATTCTTCCGATTTTGGTCTTTTGACTAACCAAAACACATTTCGTAAAAGTCGTACCCTTATCCTTTCTTTTTTCTTGTCCGACCCAACCATGCTGTTGACAACTCGAGGTTCGGAACGGCAACCTCAACACATCATTCCAGAAGATCGCGATCGGATCGCATCCAATTCAAGCAAACAAGTCCCGCACGGATGGGGGGTCAATGGCTGCCATAATCCGCATGACATCTTGCATTGTCCCATTTGTGATACCATATGCAGAAAGGCGTGTCAGTTGACCGCGTCCACTGCCTGGTCAAGTTCAAAAAGCAAAATCTCGACAACGGATTACGCCGGAATTTGGTCGGGGAACCGAATGACTCTGTCAAGTCGGGGGTGGATGTTGCGGTGTGCGGTAACGTTTGCAAGGGGGGGAGCATACAGGGGGATGGGTTCAGAATCGGTGGACCGGCATTTCCCATTTGAAGCGGGTGTTCACATGTGGTGTGGTGAAAAACAACCCGAATGTGGCGAGGGGGCGGCTTTACCCAAGTCTGCGGTTTCTCCGCGAGTAAACAGATCCCGATCATCGAACCGGACCAAACAAGCATTGAGTCGCAGTGGCATGACCCGCGGATATGAAATTTGGCCCGAGCACACCTTACATTCTCACGTAATGCGTGGCATGGAAGCACAGGCAGAGAGGAGATAGAAAAATGGCAGGGGCAACTTTTCTATACAAAGACGGACTACCAATATCGTTTTGTTGATGCCGAACCAAAGGTCCGCCAAGCCGCCCGAAAGCAAGTCGTTTCCGAATGTTAGGTATTGAGTCACAAACGAAGTGCCACCGCCGTTCCGGCCTGTGTGTGAGGAAATTTGGAGGACAGTCACATTCCTGCCTTTGGCATGGTCTCGAGTAAGACCCCTCCCTCTTCCCCAAGGGGAAAACCTTGCCAGAAGCAAACTTGCTGCAACCCAATAATAATTTATTATCGTTATATTTAATAATAATAATAGCGCAAATTAGCGGTGTTGCGACGCTTCAGTCTGCCTGTGCCACACTTTCAAACCACATGGCCTCGTGTTTTGACAATCACTGTCGGTCTTTGACAATTTTTCATGCAGCCCACGACAATGTCGATTGTTCTTACCGTTTTGTGGTGAGTCAAAAGGAGTCATCGACACGTGGCCCTGTTCCAAAATATTAATATTAAAAAAAAAAAACTGGACAGACAACACATCGAACGCTATTAGTGGTCGTTCATCTACATTTTCTTGCATGCATATGTACTACCGGAGTTGAACGCATCGTAAGTATATTTATTACCCAGAGAAGAATGTAAGGCGTAAATAAACCAACAATTGCACACCCAAAGGTCATTTGTCCATGCTATGCTTCTAATGAACGATATGAGCACGGAATCTCACCACCCTCAAAAAAAAAAAAAAAAAAAAAAAAAAAAAAAAGTACAATGACCCATTGGCAAAGTATCTCAACTATAATGTCCGCAGTCGGAGCTTTCGCTACATGCATAACCGAACGAACGCATATCCAAAATATATTTACCGAAATAAACCACATTTGAGAAGGCTAGACTCATTTGATGCGAACTTTTCTAGTCAAAAAAAAAAAAAAAAGTACTGACTGATGCTTGATGCTATATCTCGTTAACGTTGACGAAGAGTTGTAGGCCGAATTTGACCTTCCTGGTCATGGTCAGTGATCTTTGAGTCCTTTGATTTTAGGTTATTTCACAATAGCTTTGATTATCTCATCGCTGATTGTAAATGAAAGAGACGAATAAAAAACTGGAATATATGTATTTATTTGTTGATTGTAACATGAACTCAACATCACGAATACCTCACACCCAATGAGTATAAGCAGTTATGTCGGATTGGCTGTGAGCTCGAAAGATTGAAAGTGGTAGCGGCGGTCAAAAAGCGGCTCGTCAACACGGATAAATGAGTATAGGTGGCTTTGTCGGATTCTCTATGAACTCAAGTCAGTAGCGGTGGTCAGAAAGCGGCTCGTCAACACGGATAAATGAGTATAGGTGGCTATGTCGGATTGTCTATGAACTCAAGTCAGTAGCGGCGGTCAAAAAGCGACTCGTCGGATTGTCTATAAACTCAAGTCAGTAGCGGCGGTCAAAAAGTGGCTCGTCAACACGGATAAATGAGTATAGGTGGCTATGTCGGATTGTCTATGAACTCAAGTCAGTAGCGGCGGTCAAAAGCGGCTCGTCAACACGGATAAATGAGTATAGGTGACTCTGTCGGATTGTCTATAAACTCAAGTCAGTAGCGGCGGTCAAAAGCGGCCGATGGGTTGCACAACTTCTGTATGTTTGCTCCCTACATTGTTTGGTAAAGGTTGCGTTGAGTTTGGTCGACAAGCATATTAATAATTCTTAATGTGCATATCTCTTTTGTTGTGTTTGGCGTTGCTTAAATTTGCATGATGCACATGCCCAGTTGTGTCGAAGCCAGCTTTCCGTTTGGAGGAAGAGAATTTTCATTGACTAATACAAGTTTAAGGAAGAACGACAAACGTTGGCGTTAATCATTTGATTATGTTAAGATTGGTGCGCAGCCAAAAATTGAATTATAAACGTAGGCAATACGACTTGCACATCCCTATGACTATTGTTGATGGCCAATGCACACGTGATCTTTGCCATTCTCAGAAGGAACTCAGAACGACCTGACAAATAATGCTCTAGGAGCATCTGAGTCTGGTCTTTGCTTGATGGAGCTGTCCTTAGGACTTTAGGATCAGGATCTTAAGGGCACCAGTTGGCAGTAATACTGTCTATCGATGTCCGTCCGAAACTCGGTCCAGCTAACATGATAACGCGTCGTTGCTGGCGAATATATATACGAGGTTTAGTACAGTCTTTACGACTATCAGGATCGCTCTAGCAGTTTCGTTGTCGCATTCAACTCTTACTAGGTCCCGTTCTTGATCAAACAATTTCACAACTGTAACTTTGTCGGTTGATTCGGAATTTTGAAATAAATTAGAGTATGTAACTTTTTCTTCGACACATGCGAACGCGCAGTGGGTGGGTGATAACTTCGCTACTGACAGACTTAATAAACATCACGCTAAACATTACACGATGCTCTGGCTTCATTCCTCAACTCATTCAAAACACGCAAGACAAGGGAGTATGTTGGTGAGCGACAAGAGTAACCATTTGTTTTTTGCTTTTGTAAGGGCTGGTCTCTGAGTAATTCTTAGTGTTTTTGTATTTTTATGAAGAGTTAACCGATTAGTTGTGTTAGCTGTGAAATCCACATTATTACAGGGGGGTGGGAGATTGCATTGTACAATATCTAACAAGCAAAAGAGTATTGCGCAAAAGCTCGTCATTCCGTTATGTTCACGCTCTGATATTCCTCTCTGAATTGCATGCGGCACGTACTGAGCCATAGCAGCGGGATTACGTGGGCAAGAGAGCATCTCCCCAAGAAGGTAGAGGGGGTCCTCAGGGGCTTGGGGGTGTGCAGCAACACACGAGGTCTGGTCCCTTTGAACTCGAATCGCTCCTGTACTTCACTTTGCTCTATATCCAGCCCCATCTCCCCTCGACCATTGAAAATGAAATGGTTGCATGACATTGTGTATAAAATACCCAATACTCGACTATTAAAAGGTTTTCCTACCCCCTACCCCCTACTCCTATCCCCCTGCCCCCTACTCCTATCCCCCTATCTCCCTACATCCCTCCACTTCCTCTACCAGTGGTCAGTAGTACGATTATCATTCCTGTTCACTTTCACAAGAAATTCCCGATGAAGCGCAACAACACTTGCCGAGAACACTCCTCGGCGTCAGAACTCCGGCGGCTGAACCTTGGCGCTTAGCAACTACACCACTCCGCCCCGAAAATAACATATGTCAGGCCCAATATATTTCATGGGGCTTCGGATGCCAAGGAAGCTTCAGATGTCTAAGTGCCAAGGGCTGGTGTGCAATGCATCGGGTTCAATCCGCCCTTCTCGCATTCGCTTCCGAGCCAACACCGTGCCAGAAAAGAAGGGATATTGCCGAATATACACCGAAATTCGGGCGTGGATGCCGATCAATCAGTTGAGTGTCGAGAGATTTACCTCGCAATACGCTTTCCGTCCCCAGTCTACCATGCGGCGATGCAGTAAACATGTGGGTGATGGCGCTATTATTTGTCATTTGTATCTGGCATGTTCCAGGCTGCAGATTCACGAGCCTGGGCGCAAAAGAAACGTCTTCGTAGAAATTCCGGGGTTCGGAAGATATTTTTAGAAAGGGTTCTAATTGGACAGCATGATGTCATGGTCCAGCAGTCAGCTGTCAGCATCGGAGGACTGGGTATCCGATAGCAAGCTAATTACATATCTGGGGTAGAATGATTCGGTTCGGTTCGGTAATAGCCCGACGGAACGCTCAAACTGGTCTGTCCGTAACACGGATCGCTGAAGAGAAGTGGAGAAGTGGGAATAACGTGAGGTACATCCATAGAATGTAATCTTTAGGCTCTCGTTTTCACTTTGTGTCGTTACTTTGCTATAAAGTACCTTTGTTCACGAGTACGCAGCTTACTGCGATGAGGCACAAGGCGACCTGCTTGGGTTGGAAAGGCCAAAGGTGGGTTAGTTATGTGAGATACATGTGACACAATTACGTCAGCCACCGACCCCGAGTACATATAAACGATCACTCGGCCACCAAAATCTTTATCTCATTCCTCCATGGCTATCAGATTCACATCCAACTTTCATATCTTGGCCAACGAGTCTATCCCACAAAAAATTGAATGGCCTGCTCGACATCCCCCCAAGGATCTAAGAGGGAAAACAGGTCTCGCCATTATTCCCCAGGGAAAGACATTTGATACATTGTTAACAGAAGAAGATACACAAGTGATGCAAGAACTAGGTGTCCAAGTTCGCTCTGGAGCGTCTCCGCAAGTGGTATGTAATAACCTTACACGGGTTTAACTATTCACGCTATACAAGTACACCCTAATCATAATCTTTCGATCAATAGGCCTTCTACATTGTTAAAGATAATGACCCAGCGTGGCGAGTGGATCCTCAAAATGCCGAGTTTCGACAGATACTTAAGCACGCCACAGAGAGCAACATACCTGTGTACCCACTGTCGTATTTTCATCTATGCAAGCGCAACATAGACCTTCCCAGAAGCCAAACGTGGGAGGTCGAACCTTTCGTTTTGCATGAAGGAGTAGACAGTCTCGGGCGTCTCTGCCTGACTCAGGGGGAGGATTTTGACCGCTTCACAAAGGCCAAAGGCGACGATGCCGCTTTTGACAATCTCGGCCGCTTAACTTTGTTCAAGGACCCGTACGTGGAATACGTCAAGAACTTACTGGAAGAAGAAAAGTATGTATAATTTCTGGGATCCGGTTTGCGCCATTTCCGCCCGAATATGAAACTAACCGGTCACTCCACCACAATTCCGAATCATAGAATTCAGCTGCTCCAACACGTAGTTGATAACCCACCGCGCCTCATATCGACCCGTTGGAAAATACACATGGTGCTCAACGAGTACCTGGCTTCAGCCTGGCTGCTAGACGGCAAAACCTGGACTTTCGACTTTGACGAGGAGTTGTTCGCGACGGAGAACGCGCAAAGGTTCCATCCCGTCCAGCCTATCATAGCCATTAGGGCGGCGATCTTAGTCTTCTTGGGGAATCCAGATCTCTATCGCTCTTGATCATAGACAATATGCTAAATGAAACAATGAATTTTTTTTTTTTTTTTTTTTGATCATAAGACTAGATAGATAGCTCTATATGCATCGAACATTACTAGTATTTGCATTTTTTGTATGCCCCTTTTCCTCATTAGTTCCACGTCATTCGGTAGTTGATCCCTATACCTTTCCCATCCCTGCATTGAACAGAACACGGCCAGGCTTCTGGAAGGGTATAGTAAGGGTGAATCAACGAATATATAAAAAAAAAAAATTAAAATAAAATTGTATGCGCAAACTAGCATTCTGATGAACTGCTCCGTTTATTTGCTTCCCACCATTCAGGCAGCGTCGGACTAGGTCACCTCACCCGAAGCCTGGAGCTGAAGGCTTGGTTTCAAATTCATTTTGATTTGACATCGCCGCAGTAACTAATTGTATAGATGCTACGTGAAAAGCAGTGAAGTGCCGATGGAGTACTCGAACGGGTACTCGAGCGGAGTGTAAAACAGCCAAGCGATAGACGTGGCGTTCATGCTTAGCCTAACTAAACCATTCTGGAGACGTCAGGACCAATGCTAGATCTCTCGTAACTGCATAAGCCTTTGTGGCGGTGGCTGCTGATACCTGATTCTTTCTATACCAAGGCAGAAAGGGGTTGAGATTGGGTCGCCGCAGAGTGACAGAAGATCCTCTGGATGAAATCCCTTTGATCACACTATCAGCAGATTCGAGCCGCAGTAGGAAAGGGGTTAGAGTTTGACAGCGTTACTACCTTCGACAATGTCACTTTCTGTGTCCATTAGAACACCAGCTTAGCGGTTTGGGGTATGACACCATTTGCGAGACCGCAATCGTAGGTTTAATTGCCAATATCTTGAATGATAGTAGGATTTGTTATTGGAGGAGCTGTTAGGAAAAGATAAAATATAGAAGGTTGTGAAGACTATTTCTAAAGGTCACAAATACAGTTGAGTTTTATAAAGTATGTATGCACTTAAGATGACTTTTATTCGAGCTTCACTGCGGAATTGTAAATACGATCGGAGGTGTCAAGTCGTGTCATGCATCCTTTCGACAGCCTTATCGGCCAAAAAAGTTCCCGCAACAGATCAATGTATCATAACAAAACGATATTCTTCTGTCAGAGCTGCCAAATTTATCCAGTTCCGTGAGAATGATTCTATTGGCAAGTTTTGATTGAATCACGCAGCAACCTGGTTATTTTACGGGATCACCTGAGCAACATGTGAAGGCCCCGCATATTTTGGTTGTTTGCTACAAAGGATCGAAGGCCACATCTCATGACTCCGAGAATCCCATTGTTTCGGTTAAACGTAAATCGTTCCAGGATTGTACCAAGAAGACAATGAGAACTTCGCCACATCATTTATTGGGTCATAATCCGTTAATGATTCAGGCCTAGAATGCTGAAAGGCCGAAGAGAATATGGCAGCTTAACAAGGCATTGGATGATAAAGAATTAAGGCACGATTTGTGTCTGTAGCCTTTTTTTATTTTTATTTTTATTTTTATTTTTGGCTCTTCACACGTCGTGGAAACTTCACACTCACAGAACACCCCTATTCCTCAATGCTCGCAGCAAGTGCTACAAGGTGGATAAGCTGCTCTCATTGTCGGTGAATAACTTTAAATCGACGATGATGTGTCATAGTATACGAATTCCGAGTTGCGGGCCCTCAGATAGGAGCGTGTTAAGCGACAAGTCTGACCCGTTCGGGTGAAATTCCGGCCTCGTGGGGATGGGGCTCACCAGAGAATATGACCCAGCCTTTCTTTCGATTTTTATTTTTATTTTTTTATTTTTAATAATAATAATAATAAATAAATAAAAATGAGAGGCAAGAAACTTGGCATCAAACATTTCCATGACACTACCTCTGTGCGCTGGAAGCCAAGACAGGAAAATGACATTCTTCTCCATGCATGCCTTCTCTCGGTTCGACGAAACGGTTGCCGGTGGTGGCGATGAGATCCAACTTGAAACATCCCCGTATTTCTTCGGACATACACAAGCGACGTAAACTTACGAGTAGAACAAACCAAAAAAAA
>RBNI01003358.1:0-16031 GCA_003990745.1 Jimgerdemannia flammicorona
AAAAAAAAAAACCAATGAGTATTCTGAGATACATGCTGGGCAGGGTGGCCCTAGGGTATTTGACTGGTAGTATGTAGAGAGGAGTTATAGCTTAGAGGGTAGTATACAGAACTTACTGGCTAGAGGAGGATATAGAAGAGGAGAAGGTAGTACTGAGAGACAGGAGACTGGAAAGATGAGCTTTGCTAACAAGATGAAGGAGAGACAGCCAACAACTGGATTGAAGGGTTGGCTGAGGAAGATAATAAGAGCTGCAAGACCTGGTGGAGCAGTCTATAGTGATGAGGGCAGTAGGGCTGGAAGAGTAGTAGCTGAGAGGAGTGAGACTACTGATGACAAAGAGACTGCTAATTTGAAAAAAAAATTCAGATATAATAATTGATAGTAGATCTAGACAGAGAGCAGGCATAAGGTTTAGAGATCTGGTGGATAGTATAACAGGCCTGGTGGTGGTACTATTACTTAAGAAATTGAGGTCAGAATTTGCCATCATATTGTGTTTCCAGAACTTGATAGTAATAATGAGGATAATTCTAGGGCTTCTAGTCCAGGAGGTGAAGAGAACAGCCTCAGTGAAATTTTTGAAGAATTAGAAAGGAGTGAAGGTGGGCTTTAAGCAGGAGGATATACTGCTGACAGCAATGGAGAAAGGAGTAGTAGTGGGGGGGGTGGTGATCCCTATGGCCCAGTACTTACATTGAGACCCCCAAGTGGTATAGTTGATAGTTGTGGATGTATATATCTAGTATCAAAAGAGATGGCCAGAGGGTTGATTATAGAGGTCATTAAGGAGTATAAGAATATCATAGATATTGGATTTTGGGTCTGAGAAGGTACAGAGTTCAGAATAGAGAACATAGATATCAGAGTGTGGCTAGTAGATAAGAAGAATATAGAGAAAGTGAGAGACTAGCTAGCAGTCCTCAAGTGGGGACTAGTGGAGTATAAGATCTCAAGGGTGAAAGAGATGCTAGAGGAGGAGGAGGACTTGCTAGAGATATTGGAGGATCTGGCAAGGGTTATTGAGAGGAGGAGATTGGTCTGAAAAAAGTTCAAGGTCAAGATAATAGTAGAGATTGTAAATGGTAAGAGAGTGTAGCTAAATTAGACAGTCTAGGAGAGGGTATAGGGGAGGTATATTTAGAAGGAGCTATTGGCAAAGTTGGGTGAGAGGATGGAGAGAAGAACTGTCACTAAAGATATTGGGTTGAGGGCAAGTACTTAGATAGAGGAGAAGGAAGTGGCACCCAAGGAGACTCTGGGGGAGAGTGGAGGTATAAGACAGAGTATTATTGTAGAAGATGAGGAGATGGGTGAGAAGGAGTATACTCAGTATAGAGTACTAGTGGGGGCCAGAGGAGATGATGAATTACAGAATATGCTAGAGGAGAATTGGAATGAGTTAGCTAGAATAAATTCAGAGAGAGAGTAGGTAGAAGGAGAGAAGAAGGTGGTCCAGAGAGTAGAGGAGGCTGTTGATGAGGAGAAATAGTTATGAAAAATGCTGATAAATGTAGCAGCTGAGGAGCTGAGGGGGGAGGACTTTTAGATACTGAGCGAGAAGTATTGGGGAGAAATATTGCAAGATGAGGAGGTGCCATAGAAACTCCAGAATGAGATAATGGCAGCTTTGTTGGAGACAGAAGCATATCAAGTGGATGATGCAAGGGAGGCCATCCTTTTAGCAATTATAAATGACTGGGCTGTATATCTATAAGGCCTGAGGAAGGAGCTGATGAAATAGCAGATAGTGTGTGAGAAATATCAGATAGATATGGAAGCTGTGGATAGTACAGATTGTCAGAAGATCTTGAAGACACTAGAGGTATAGCAGAGAGAGATAGATGAGCTTGAGACAGAGAGGAACCTGGATATAGCAAGTGATGTAGTGAGCATAGAATTATATAGTAGATGGTTGTTCTCTAAGAAAATACATTATTCAATATAAACAGTATATGTAACTAGAATCTTCTCTTTGAATATCAATAGGCTATAGAGAGTAGTAAGGCATCAAAATATCTTTAGCTGACTGAAGGGGCTGGATGCAGATTTATTCCTACTATAGGATATTGGGTGTAATGGAGACTTAAATAGTCTGGACTAGATGAAGGAATGGAGTAATGTGGCTATATAGCAGGAGTGTGTGGGCATACTGGTTAGAAAGAGTAATGGGGATATTGGAAATATTAGATATTAGAGGAGCAGGGCAGTGTGGGGAGTATAGAAGAGGCTGGGCTAGAGACTCTTGACTGTTGGGTCATATTATTATCTAGTGAAAAGAGAAGAGAGAGTGGAATAGATTCAAGAGCTACTAGAGTCTGAAGCATTGGTAGAGGTAGAGATTGACTGTCTAGGTAGAGACTTTAATATAATATAGAATGAAAAGATAGACAGAAAGGGGGATAGCTGGTAGGAGTGAAAATATGGAAGCCTGAGAGGAGGTTAAATATCTGAGTTTCTTAGTAAATGCTAGAAGACTTGGGTGGGGAGATCACAAGGTCTATACTCACTGAGTGGCAGGATTGGGCTTAAGGATTGACTAGATGTTAACTGCTAAATACTAGAGTATTGATATCTGGCAGTCTTTGAAAACTATTTGATATCTGTAGTCTGATCACTGGGGTCTTTTGGGAGAGGAGAGTTTTGGAGAAAGTGGGGAGGGGCCTGGACATTGGTACTTGAATATCTCATTGCTGAGAGAGGTCATTTTATAAGATGTACATATAAGTAACAGACATTAGCTTCAGAATACTGAGATAGCAGGTGAAGGGGTTGCCAGTTGGGGATTACTGAAGAAGGCTGAAATCAGATATATAATATTACTAGGGGGGGGCAGAAAGGATGTATAGGGCTCAGAGAAGAAAGCAAGTAAGGTAGATCTCTCAGAGGTGAGGAGAGGAATTGGAGGATCCAGCATATTTGGCTGGAGGTGGAGAAGTTAAAGAGATTGCTGAGATAGGAGAATGACCTACAGGTATAGAGTATGGTGGCTCAGCTGAGGTAGCAGGAATTAGAGGAGGGGGGGAGGCCTATGAAGTACTTATCTCATCTTTTATAGATGAGGAGAGTATAGCAGAGATAGAAGGGGGTATTGGATGAGGCAGGGGAGTTGGCTGTTGGTACTCTAGAGATTTTGAACCAGTTGAATATACAGTGGAAGTAATTGTGAAATAAGAAAGAAGAGGGGGTAGGGGTGCTGGATATTGACAGACACTTGGAGAAATGGCACTCTGATCTGGCAGCAGGCTTAGACAATCTTGATATGACTGTCCAAGAAGAAGAGATTTAGTGGATACTGGTGATGATGAGCTCAGAGATAGCATCAGAGGAGGATGGCTTACTATAGAATTTTTGGAAGAAGATAGCAGAAGTCAAGATAATTCTGAAGAAAATGACAGTGATGTGCAATAAAGTTATTAGCTCAGGAGAGTAGATTGGGGGGTAGTGCTTGGGTCTTATGGCTCTGCTGTTTAAGAATAAGAGAAGAAGAGAGGAGTGGAAAAACTGGAGACCAATCATGCTTCTGGATATAGATTGCAAGCTGATCACAAAGATAATAATAGCTAGACTATAGAGAGTGTCTCAGCAGGTTCTGAGACTGAGCAGAGAGAATTCATAGAGAGATATCTGATCAGAGATAAGATAGTCTGAGTACATAGTATCATTGAGAGAGCTCATACTGCTGAGGTGAATAGACAGCTGGTTTTCTTGGACCAAGAGAAGACCTATAATAGGGTCTGGTAAGTGTGGTTGGAAAGAGTGCTAAAGTGTATTAGGGGTCTCCTCTGGGGTCCAGTGGGCCTTGGTCAGTCTGCTGGAAGAGAGTCAGACAGCAATTATAATAAATAAGTATAAAGGGGTTTATTCTCTCTGAGCAGAGGAGTGCTACAGGGGAATTCACTATTACTGATCTTATATATATTGTCCTTGGAGTTTCTTTTGGATAGAATATAGTGAAAGATGGAGAGATTGGATATTCTGAGAGTTAATTAGAAGGTAGGGGCCTTTGTTAATAATATGGTAGTTGGGTTAGAGTCAGCAGAAGATGTGATAGTACTGAAAGGTACAGTAGAGTAGTATGAGGGGTGCTTGGGTATTAAGCTCAACTGGTATAAGTATGAGACTTTGGTATTAGGAGAAGGGATAGTAGGTAGAGATATGATTGGAATAATTATTCCTATGGGAGAGGCTGTTTGCTATCTGGAGATTTACTTTTCAGTATATAGCTTCTTATTATCTTACAGATAGTGGGAGCAGCAGTTAGTGAAGTAGGGGAGTACTTTCTTGGAGTAGGGTGGTTATTATATATCTCTAGCTAGAAGAGTAATAGTGCTGAATGTATACTGGCTGCCTAAGCTGTGGTACCTGGAGTACCACTTGGACTTTCTGACATAAGTAGTCAAGAGATTGTTGAAGATGGCCAGGACCTGGATATGGGTAGGGCAATAGAGTCAGATTGGCTAGAAGGTGTTAATATGGCCAGTAAAACAGAGAGGCCTGAGTTTGGTAAATTTTTCCAAGTATCTTCATTGCTTGAGAGTATAGTGGCTAAAGTAAGTGAGTAAGTTGAGAGACAGAGAGTGGATTCCCCTCATACAGAGGGTGTGGAAGGTCTGGTTCTCTCTCCATGGTATGACTAGGGATCTTTTTTCACTGGTGGCTTTGGAGAGGAGCCAGAGAATATGCTATAGGGGATTCTGATAGGAGGTAGTTGATAGGGCTCACTGGATTGGTCTCTGATAGTGGAGTGATGAGAGGAAGGAGAAATAGAGACTCCAGATGTAGAGGTGGGACCACCTTCTATTGGGCAGAGCATCAGTAATTAACTTCTGCTTAGAGAATAGCATAGAGTGCCTTTGGGAGCATAGGAGAGATCTGTAGCCTAAGATATAGTGGGGGTGGAGATTGGAGAAGAGTGGGACTAGAACAGCATTTAGTTGTAGGGCAAGTAGGCAGTAAGATGGATTCTCCTCAAGTTCTGGATAGTATGGTGACAAATTCTATAGTATAATGTGATATTGAACTACTGGTCATATTACTTAGTAGAAGGAGATATCTAGGAGTATGAGGAGTATCTGAATGTTAGGTAAGAGAGAGAAGTGATACAGACTTCTAAATATTAGTTAGGAGAGTATGAGGTAATGAGTAACTTTTGGAGGGTGATTGAGGTGTAGCTGGGGGTGTACTCACTAGAGTTGGTGGTGGGAGAGAGATGGGGTGACCTCTGGTAGAGACTGGTGAGGAGGTTGGGAGATAAGTAATTGATATTGAGATAGGTACTAGCAATTTGGATCAGGCTTGCAAGACATTGGCTATATATATTTAAGGAAGATTAATGGCTAATATTGGGGGTAAGAATGGCTAGATGGGAGTGATTGATAATAGATCTGTTGAATAAGTGGTAGAGGGGGTAGGGTGCTAGTGGGGAGTATTGGAGATGACTGGTAGAGATGATCTATAAAAAGAGTGGAGAGAGAATTGAAGTGACAGAGGGGTGGACAGTATTTTGGGAGAGAGAGCTTCTGAGTGGGATTGGGTGAGAGGTTCATTTGTAATAGTATATTATAGATAGTTTGGTAATAAAGTAGAAGTCCTTGTGACTATAAAAATAAAAAAAATAAAAAAAAACAGAAATTAGCCAAAAGAGTCCACCAGATCTTCAGATATATACTCTGGGTTATTCTCAATCCAGAATATATCAAAGTCTCTGACATTCAAAAATTGACAAGCTACCATATAGACCACCTTGAAGAAATGGTTGCAGAAGAGGCCCAATCTACTATTATAGTCAAGAGTGATGAGGTTTAAGATCTTTGAAATCTTATCCTAGAGGAAAACTCAGATCAGTTCATCTATAGTCTAATTGTACTATTTCAAAACCCTCTCTTGAGAGTCTACTATCTTCAGAATTCTACAGATGTTTCCTACTTTGTGGATGACAATACTATTAACTAGAGATCTCAAGAGCAGAATGACTATATACTCTTTAGTGATATTATCAATAATATCATTAATAACTTTCTTTTCTCACTTCTAGAGTCTACTACTGACCTCAGTATAATTGTGAGAGATACAGAAAATGATTTGGTCAAACTCTCTAAAGAAAATAAAAAGAAGGATAAGAATGATATAATTCTAGTTATACTGAATTTTGCAATATATAAGGATAGCTCTATTAGCCAAATTAAGTAAGTTAGTTAGTTATATAAACAATGACTATATACTAACTAGCCAAATTTATCATAAATATAAAATTAGCCTTATCTAGTTAGTTAGTCACCTAAATTCCAAAAGTACACTAAATAATATCTTTTAGTAATTATGAGTTTAACCAATTACTTAGTCTTATACATATATAGCTTAAAAGTTGTATAAATACTCTCTGATCTGTAGTGAATAAATCTCAGTCAGCTTGAGTTTGAAGTAAAAAGAAGTTTTACAGAAAAACACACTGTCTCTAAGAGATAGAATAATTTTAAGAAATAAGTTATATAACTAGAGTAATGATTACTTAAGGTTTGAGTTGAAGAATTTTTCTTATCATGGAAAATTATCATAGAATTCAAGATATAAGTCAGTTAAAGAACTACTATGAATCTCAGAAATAAGAAATTAAGATCTACCAGAAACTCAAGAACAATATATAAATAAGTTAATTAATACAAGTTAGTTAAGACTACTATTATGAAAATTGAATATAAGACTATGGAAAATTATCATAAACTCAAGACATAAGTTAGATAAAGCTACTATAAAATTAGATATAAGATCCATTAGGAGATATAGAGAACTCACTAAGAAACTTAAAAATAATATATAATATGAATAATTATCTTTTTGATATTTGAATAGCCAACTATATGACCTATAACTTATAATATACAAATAAATCAAACAGTAATAAATGGTATATAAATATTCAGTAGCATATTGAGTTATGTATATCAGCAAATAAGATAAATAAATTATATGCTACATTTTGAGGGCTTAACTGAGAAAGTTTTCTAAAGACTTGACTATTTGGCTCAAGAACTCAGCAGCTATCTATAGTAGAGAATTCAGAAGAACCTAGTTAGTAGCAAGATCAGAACCTACATCAGCCTACTTCAGAAATAAAAGCTCACACTATTGTCAGAACAGCTCTCACCCTATTCAGAACCAGTAGTTAAGAAACTGAATCAGAAGAAAGAAGTGATATACATAGATTATAGTTTGATCTCAAAGAAAAGAAGATGACTCAGAAGACAACCTGAGTCTATCCAGATCCAAGACCTAGAACAAGAAGAAGATTTTTCTAAAGAATGCCAGACCCTAATCTATAGAAGAGATTCAGACAGAAGTAACTACATTACTACTATTATTACTTGAGTCACTCCACTAGATCAAGTATATTAGACCACTATCTTTACCTTTCAGAATAAGTAGAAGATAATTGGGGAATTCAATCAGACTACTCAAGAGATAAATTCAACCTCTATTACTACTCAGACAATAATATAGACTCTTGGTAAGATGAACAGAACCCCACTACTTCACAACAATAAGGAGCAGACAAACTGAACATTAGCTACATCAGTTCTATTCCAATTGCCAGAACCTCAGTACTCTGGTCCTTTATATTTTGATACTATTCTCAAGAGATAAAAAGCTTTAGCCCTCTCAGTGTCTCAGTATTTAGTAATCACTATCACTTAGTTAGAGAACCACCACTATCAAGAATCTCTACTCTAGCTTTAATTAGAAGAGCCAGACTTCCCACACTCTCATTAAGATACTACCTCTTACCAGTACCACTAGTTCATCAAGTACCTTTACTATCTCCATCCCAAGTATTATTAAGAAACCTCTACTCCAGAACTAGACTTAGATAGTAAAGATGAACCAGATATGAGCTATCTTCAGAAATTCCATAGTGCAGATAGTGAAGATATTAAGAAATTCCTTGAAGAAATTGAAGTATAAGCAGCAGCCAAGCAGTGAGATGCCCAGAGAAATCTCAGAATTATGGAATTACTCCTGAGAGGCTCTGCTCTACAGAAGTATAACCAAGTAAAGCAAATTGAAGGAGATATCTATGAAACAGAATAAGCCAATAATCTTTGAGCAAATAGAGACTATGTGGATAGATATAATATCTATAAGACATAACTCTGCACCTAGTTCAATAGTCTTGAGTACCAACAGGAAGTATAAGAAGCTTTGACCTATATGAGTCAAGCTGCTAATGAAACTCCAAAAAGTTTCTACCATTGAATTAAAGCTCAGATGATTAAGGCAAACTTACAACCTATAGTCCAACTAGCTCTGGTCTTAACCACCTTCCTCAATGGAATATTTCTAGAGCTCTGAAGACAAGTTATTAAGATACTATCTCCCAACTGCCCTCTCTGTTCTATGAGATATATGATCACAGAGTATATACTTTACCCCAAGAAAACTGCTCTTCAGAGAAGAAGATTCTGATGGAACCTCAGCTACAAATCTAGACCTAACTTAGAGATAGATTGACTCAGAAATCTGAAGACTACATCAAATCAGAAAGAAGGCTGAAGATTACATTATCAAGTTATAAGCACTGATAAGAAAGAATGTAGAAAAGAATTACAAGATTCTAGAACTCATCCAAATTAGAGAAAAGATTCTACTGTATTGAAATACATATAATAGAAGTCTCATGATTACAAAAACTAGAGCCCAAATGGGAAGAATCCTTCTATGTGCAAGATATCAAGAAAACTATCTTCTGGCTTAGAAAACTTTCAAAGACCATACTACCTACTATGGTATACAGGAACAGACTCAAGAAGTACCATGAACCTATATAAGAGAAGCAAAACATAATGACTACCCATAAGGTTCTAGTCTATGAATCATAACAGCATATTCTGTAACTAGTAGGCAATCTGTCTGAACTATTCTCTAAGAGATATGGCACTAGCAACTACTTATCTATGAGACTTTCAAAGCCAGAGAAGTTCAAACCATCAACTAATTGGTTAAGATCAGAATCAGGCCCTTGCTCTATATAAAGGGAGTGACTCTTCACTATTATACTAAAATATATAGGGAAGATGCCAGCCTATAAATACTACTTTTCAACCCCCTGCCAGAGATTATAGAATCAGTAAATTTTTCAGAACTAGACCAATGAATAAGGACATTTAAGAGAAGATCCTTATTTAGGAGAAATTTATAATAGTGATCTCAGAATAATGATATCAGTACAGGAGATAGCCTTTTCTTACAAGTCACCAGATCAGAGTATAAGAAGATCATATGGTATGACTCATCTGGGCTATAAGATGAGTAATGATGATCAATATGAGTCATTGTGACCATAAGATGGATATCTTGAGAAATATAAAAGAAGAATTAAGAAACTATAGTAGCAGTAATCCAAACAAAGCTCACAGAAATAGTTCTAAAGACTTACTATAAACAAAATGCCTGCCACTTGCCAAACCTCAAGGTCCAGAAATCACTAAGATCTCTTAGTTTAGGATAGGATGTTCCAAGACATCAGAAGAGCTATGGAGACCTATATAAGAAGAACTCCTAGCCTCAATCTAGGTACTGGTAACTCCTATTATTATATTCTCTACTACTATGAAATAGAAACAAAGATCACCATTACTATCAAATACCTCTGGATGTGATAAGAGTATGAAATAAGAAACCTCCTCTATTGGGAATTTCCTTAGACTAGTCACCAAGAAATACAAGATGCCACTCCCATGGATATATACAAAATAAGGATAGCCAAGAAGATTTATCAGGTCTTCAGACATACACTATGGTCAATCTCCAACTTAGAGTATACTAGGATCTCAGACTTCAAGAAACTGTCAGCCTGCCATACTAATGCACTAGAGATTATAGTGGCTATAGAAGCCTAGTCTACTATTACTCTCAACAGTAATGAGGTAGGAGAGTTCTGAAATCCCATCCTCAAGGATAATTCTGATCAATTTCTGCAATAATTGATCTCATCAGAGGTATCTAGTAGAGACAATTTATAGGAAGAGTGGGGAGAGAATTGGAGTAGTAGGAGGGGATGACAGCATTTCAGAAGAATAGTGAAGAGAGGGAAGAGCTTCCTTGTGAGATTGGGTGAGGGATTCATTTATATTAGTATAATATAGATAGTTTGATAATAAAGTAGAAGTCCACACATCTCTCTCTGATACCTCTCAGGTTACACAACATTCGGAAAGCAACTACAACATTGTTTTGGAGAAAAAGAGACTAGTAATATGGTGACCAACAGGCAATCTGAGGTGTGTACTGAGTAGGGTGGCCTGAGCGCGTTCAACTGGCAGTAAGTGGGGAGAGGCCCTGGCCTGGGGGGAGGTATGAGGGGGCTGCTGGTAGGTGGGCATGGAAGGGGAGGAGGTGGTAGTGGAGGACAGGGAGCTGGGAGGGCGAGCTTTGCTGAGACAGTGAAGGGGAGGAGGCAGGCATCAGGACTGGAGGGTTGGTTGAAGAAAGGCAAGGAAATGGAGAAGGTGACCATACATGGGGGAGTGGCCCTTGGCAGAGGAGGTGGTGGGGCTGGAGGTGTAGTGGCTGGGGGGAGTGTGACAGCTGATGGAGATGGGACTGCTGATCTGAAAAAAAATCCAGATGTGACTGTGGATGGTACGGCTGAGCGACTGGGGCTTGGGAGACAAGGGGATTTGGCAGATGGTGTGATGGACCTGGCAGTGGCACCATTACTCAAGAAATCAATTTTGGTATTCATGGTAACACTGTGCTTCCGGGGCCTAGCGGTGATGGCGAAAATGGTCTTGGAGCTGATTGCTAAGCAGGTGGCTGGAGTGGCATCCATAAAGTTTTTGAAGGGACTGGAGGGAGTGGAGGTGGGTTTTGAGGAGGCTGAGCTATTGGAGGAAGCATTGAAGGTTGAATTGGCAGTTGGGGAGGTGTGTGTACCGATAGCTCGATGTCTGAAATGGGACCCCAGAGTGGTCCAACTGTTGGTGAAAGGGGTGCCCACAGTGACGGTGATGGAGATGAGGAAGAGAGTTGAGGGGGTCATGGCGGAGTATGGAGAGGTGGTGGATATTGGATTTAGAGTCTGGGAGGGGACTTTGCTTAGGATGGGAGATGTGGATGTGAGGATTTGGTTGGCAGGAAAGGAGGCAACTGGAAAGGCAAGGGACTGGCCTTCTGGTATAGTCTGGGGGGCAATCATGTGCAAGGTGATGAGGATGAAGGGGAGCGAGGAGGAGGAAGAGGACCTATTGGAAGCGCTGGAAGAGCTGAGTTGTGCGGTGGAACAACGGGTGAAGGCTTGGAGGGCCTTCGAGGAGGCGATGCACTTGAAGGTAGTGGATGGGAAGTGGATTCGAGTGAGCAAAGTGCAGTGGGAACAAGATCAGGGACGTAAGAGGCAGAGGGAACTGCTGGCGAAAATGAAGAGAGGACCTCAGAAGGAGACGAGCAGGATGGTGGCCACAGAGGGGGTCAAAGCAAGTATCTGGGCAGGCAAGGGAGGTGAAAGCACTGGGAAGGGGACTGATGAGAGCAGGGAGAAGTCTGGCAAGGATCCGTATACTGATGGTATGCTGGAGGTTTGGGATGAGATATGGGAGAATTCTCCAACACCTACTCCTCTTATCAGGCGGGGCCCAGCTTCATGAAACAGGGTGGAGGAGGATGTGCCAATGAAGGGGGCCCAGAGAGTGCAATTTGGAGTTCCGGAGGCAGCGAATGGGGGACAAGTGGTGGCGGTTGGTGAGGAGGAACTGGTGGATGTCCCAGAGGAGTGGGATGAGGCTGCGAGTGCTGGGGCTGACACCACAATACTGGATGGTGGGAGGCTGGTGACCCCTGGAGGAAAGGAGGTAGGGAACCTCCTTTGGATGTATAAGATGATGAACAACCTGGTGGCTGAGGAGCTTGGTGAGGTGGATCTGAGGGTGATGAGCAATGAGCATTGGGCGAGGATTTTGCAGAGGGAAGGGGTGGTGATAGCATTGAAGGCGGAGATCCTGGTGGTGTATCTGGAGGAGGAGGGCTATGAGGTAGATAAGAAGCGGGAGGCAGAGATGGCAGAAGTTACTGGAGAGAGGGCTGAATACTGCTGGACCAAGCGTCATGGACTGCAGCTCTGGCAGGAAGCCTGCCTGAAGTACCATGAGGAATTTGAGGAGAAGGCAGATGGGAAGATGAATGAGCTGTTGGCAGGACTGGAGGCTCAGAGGGCTGAAGAGGAGGAGGTGACCATGGAACATAATCTGGATTTGGTGCAGGAGGAGATGAACATGGAGCAGTAGAGACAGCTTGTTAACACACTATCTTTTCACTATGAACAGTACAACTAACATCCTTTCTTTGAATGTGAATGGGTTATGGGGTGCTTATCGATGTAAGAACATTTTTACTTGGCTGAAGGGATTGGAGGCTGATCTCTTCCTCTTGCAGGATGTCAGGTGTGAGGATAACTTGGATAGACTGGAATGGATGAAGGAGTGGGGAGGCGAGGCAGTCTGGAAGGGCAAGGTTGGGATTCTGGTGCGGAAAGGCAAAGGAGAGATAAGGGATATGTGGAGCTGGGGAGATAGATTGGTCTGGGGAGAGTGGATACACACAGGTTGGGAGCCAGTTACAGTGGGCTCCTGTTACTGCCCCATGGTATGGGGTGAGTATGTGGATTGGGTGAAGGGCCTACTGGAGAATGGGATTCTTGTGGAGGTTGGGATTGACATGCTTGGTGGGGACTTCAATATGGTCAGAGACATATTGAGGGACAGAACGGATGGAGGACGAGGAGCTGAGGGGCAGAGTGGTGGACTGGCAGTATGGGAGGAAGTGGAAAGACTGAGTGCTCTGATGGATGCAGGTAGAGAATGTTGGGGGGATAGGAGGATGTACACACATTGGGCTGGGGGCCTGGGGATGAGGATTGATTGGATTCTGACAGCCAGCTGCTGGGGCTTGGATGTTTGGAAGTTGCTGGAGATGGAATGGTGTCCTTGGTCAGATCATTGGGGGCTTTTGGAGCAGGGTCATTTTGGGGGGAGTGGGGATGGGCCCGGACATTGGCGCCTTAATTCCTCCCTACTAGATGATGAGATTCAGTGGGATAAGTGGGCTGAAGACATTCAACTACGAGTGGAGTACTGAAGGCAGGAGGGTGCCCCAGTTGGTGTTCGGTGGATGAGGTTGAAGGAGATGGCCAGGACCTTCTGGAGAGAGGCTGGTAAGGAGGCTGGGAGACAGAGGAGGCAATGGGTGTGGTGGGCTTCTTGTCAACTGACTAGACTCTTGGAGGACTGGGCGAGATGGATGACATTGGAGGGAGAGGAGGACTGGAGAGTAATAAGGGCAAGAATGGAGGTGGTTGAGCTACAACAGGTGCTGCGGAATGAGGAAGAGGCAAGGGTTCAAGGTCTGGCAGCACGGCTTCGTTGGCAGGGGTTGGAGGAAGGGGAGCGGCCCTCAAAGTTTCTCATGAGAGCTCTTCAGGCAAGAAGGGTGCAACAAAGGTAGGAGGGAGTGCTAAATGCTGATGGTATATTGATACATGGGGTACAGGACATTCTAGGATCATTAAAGGAGCATTGGAGTGGATTGTAGAGTGAGGAAGAGGGTGGGGCAGATACTGAGGCCATTGACTGAACATTGGAGAATTGGCACCCTATACAAGCAATTGAGCTGGGGGATTTAGTAATACCAGTACAAGAGGAGGAGATCTGTCAGGTTCTTGCCATGACAACCTCGGGTACAGTGCCTGGGGAGAATGGGCTGCCCTGGGACTTCTGGAAAAAGATGGTGGGAGTCCCAGGAGTACTGGGAGAGATGATGGTACTGTGTGATTGAATTATACAAATGGGGAGATGGATAGGAGAACAGGATCTGGGGCTGGTAACATTGCTTTATAAGAACAAAGGAAGGCGAGAGGACTGGAGGAACTGGAGGCTGATTATGCTACTAGATATGGACAGGAAGTTGGTTACCAAGGTGGTGGTCACAAGGTTGCAAAAGGTGGCCCAGCAAGTCCTAGGTGATGAGCAGAGGGGATTTGTGGGGGGCCAACTCATCAGGGATGGCACCGCGGGTTCACAGAGTTATTGAAGGAGCATGAGCCAGTGGACTAGATGGACGTCTGGTCTTTCTGGACCAGGAGAAGGCATATGACCAAGTACGCCAGGTCTGGTTGGTGAAGGTATTGGATAGGATTGAGGTCCCACAATAGTTCCAGATGGCCATGGTCAGTCTACTGGAAGGAAGTAGGGCTGCACTCTTATGTAATGGACACAGAGGGGTAGCATTTCCCTTGGGTTGGGGGGTGCCTCAGGGGGACCCACTGTCCCCCATTTTGTATGCTCTTTCTCTAGAGCCCTTTATGGACAGAATCAGGCAGAAGATAGTGGGGCTCTCTATCTTTGGCATTGAGTGGAAAGTAGGGGCCTTTGCAGATGACATGGTGGTCGGCCTGGGATCAGTTACAGATGTGGAGAAGCTCAAAGAAACAGTGGAGTGGTATGAGGTGAACTCTGGGGCTGGGCTCAATTGGCATAAGTACGAGACATTGGTGTTAGGCAATGGTCTGGTGGGAGGGGAGGTTATTGGTACTATTGTTCCTGCTGGCGAGGCAGTTCGGTACTTGGGTATTTATCTGTCAGTATATGGGTCAGTACTGCCTTGACGTTGGTGGGAGCAGAGGGTTGGCATCTGGGAGGAGGCCCTGCGGAGTTGGGGAGGCCGCCAATTGTCTCTGGCAGGATGAGTTTTGATTCTGAATGTCTATTGGCTGCTGAAGATATGGTATCTGGCTTATCATTTGGACTTCCTGGTCTGGGTAGTAAAGAGATTGATGAAGCTGGCCAAGGGGTGGATCTGGGCTGGAAGGAGGAGTCAGATCAGCTGGGAGGTCTCATCCTTACCAGTGGCAAGCGGGGGACTGGGGCTGGTAGACTTCCCCAAGAGGCTGCACTGCTTGAGAGCATGGTGGCTGAAGAGAGCAGTGGAGTTGAGAGGGGGAGGTTGGGTCCCCTTACTGCAGAAAGTCTGGGAGATGAGGTCCTCTCTGAGGGGTTCAACTGGTGATCTTCTAGCACTTGTGGGCCTTCAGAATATTGGACAATTGTGATTCAAAGGCTTCTGGTGGAGAGTGGCAGAAGGGGCGTGCCGCATTGGAATTAGGTGGCAGGGAGATGAAGGGGAGGCAGTTTGGGACCTAGGGATGTGGTGATGGGACCATGTACTACTGGGTGGCATTCCCCTAATGGAGTTTGACATTGATGATGGGATCGAATGCCAGCGGGGACCAGGCCAGGACCTGTGGCCTAGTAGTTGGCAAGGAGTAGGAATTGGTAAAGAGTGGGATTGGCATAGCATTTGGGCCTGGAGTGCTGAGGTGAGGAGGTGGCTGCCACCAAAGTACTGGGTGGTCTGGTGGCATATGCTGAGGCGGAATGTCATGCTCAACTTCTGCTTAGGTCACCTTATCGAGGGAGGTTGCTTTGACTGTGAAGAGTGCTATAATGTAGGGCAGAAAGGGGGATATGTACAGACACCTAAACATTGGTTAGGAGAGTGTGAGGTACTTGGTACCTTTTGGCAGAACATTGGGGAATATTTGGGGGACGTGGGTTGGAGAGTTGGAGAGCAGGGGCGATGGGAGGATTTAAGGGATAGACTGGAGGGGGGGGTGGGGAAGGAATAGATGATGTTAGGCTAGGCATTGGCCATTTGGATGGGGCTGACCAGTCACTGGTTATATGTTTTTGAGGATGGGCAGAGGCTTGGAACTGAGGTCAGGCTGCTGAGGTGGTGTAGCCTTATGGAAGACACCCTGACAGGATGGTGGCTTGGTTGGAGGTTACAGGGGGGTCGAAGGCATCGTTTGGTAGAGAAAATCTGTCAGCAGAGTGGGAGAAGGGTAGGTGTTGCAGGTGAGAAAGTGGTCTTTGTTCATATAGGTGGGGGGAGTGGCACACCCATGGGAATTGAGTAGTGGGGGGGGTATACTGTATACTTATAAATAGAAGGGTAATAAATGGCAGAGTCCAAGTAACTATAAA
>RBNI01003359.1:0-16025 GCA_003990745.1 Jimgerdemannia flammicorona
AACTCCTTCCAGGCCAATCTCCTCCTTGCAACTGCCCCTTCCAGATCCTCCAGCGCCTCCAATAGGTCCTCTTCCTCCTCCTGGGTCCCCTTCACCCTCACGACCTTACACTCCACTTGCCCCCACCTTAGCATCGCTGGCCAGTCCCTCGGTCTTCCCATATTCTCCTTCCCAAACAGCCTCACCCTGACGTCGACATCACCAGTCCTAAGTGCAGTGCCCTCCCAGACCTTGAACCCAACATTCACGATCTCGCCATACTCCTTGATCGCCTCCACAACTAACTCCCTGGTCCTCTCCTTCGACACAGTTGGGAGATCCAACACCATCAACTGCACCACCCAGGGGTCCCAGCGCATGCACCGGGCCATAGGAACCACCACCCCGCCAACCATCAACCCCTTCTCCATGGCTGCCAACAGGGCGTCTTCCTCCTTAAACCCCACCTCTACCCCCTCCTTTCCTCTCAAGAACTTTACTGAGGCCGCTCTCTTAGCCTCCTGCGCCACCAGCCTCAAAATCATCCTCGCCGTCACCGCCAAGCCCCAGAAGCACATCGTGACTGCGAATTCCGATCTCGACTTCTTGAGTAATGGGGCCAACACCATGCCCGTCACACCATCTGCCAGGTCCCCGGGCCTCATGCCCCCTCCCATCCCCGCATCGCCAACCACCGTCACATCTGGATTTTTTGCCAGATCCCCAGTTACAGCCCCATCAGCAGTCACAGCCCCATCTCCAGCCCCTACTCTGGCTCCCACCCTACCACCAGAGGCACCCCTGGGCACACTGCCCTGTCCACTAGCAGCAGTCATCGAAGCCTTCCCCAGGCCCAGCCAACCATCCAGTCCAGCAGCCATCTTCCCCCTTCAGACCATGTCAGCAAAGGTCAACCTCTCCCCTCCTCTCTGCCTCAGACCGCCCCTCCCTCCACCGCCGGTGCCTTGGCTCATCCTCGAGGCCTCTGGCATCCCCAGACCATCTCCTCTTCTCCCCACCTGCTGCCAGCCAAAGGCACTGTCACCCCCCTGGCCAGTACGCTCACCAGTTCGATCGGTGCTGTCCATGTTGCTAGTCATCCGACACCAAAAACATTGTAGAAAGTGTTGTCTTAGTCTTGTGTCACCCAAATGGTACTGGTGAAAGATGCTTTTAATCTTCAGGCTTATCTGGCAAGTAAACCAAGGCTTTGTATCAGAAAGTGGACCAGAGTGGGAATAAGGGACCAATGCTCAATCTTTAGAGGCTTCTTTGATGTGTACTTCAATTCAGACTGAGGTTTATTCACTCTTGTCTCTGGGGTATTTTATACATTGTGGTTGCTATCTGGTTGCTATCTGGATAATTATAGATTTACCACTTCTGGTAATGTTTGGGTGTATCCTCAGGACATGGGTGTGTCTGCAGGACATGAGCATGTCTGCAGGACATGAGTGTTTCTGTAGGACATGAGTGTGTCCACAGGATATTCAGGACACAGATAAATAACCCTGATTTGGTATCCTGGCTAATTATAAGTATGATGTGCATGGGTAACTATGCTATACTGGGAGTTCACATCATCTGGCTATGTTATACTATTTGCTCATCACACTATATAACTAATTAGATTGCTATTTCTGATAATGTGTAGCTATTTGGAAATATGAATCTGGTATTCAGATATAGTATTTCAGCTAGAAATACCAATCTTAAAATCTAGTATAGTATATTAGCTTGAAATACTTTGTACTCTTATTTAGCTATCTGAGTTATTTATACAAGTTAATATAGTAGAGTAGTCTTGGTTATCTAGTATACTTGATATAATATATAGCTAAATTATAATAACTAATTCAGATAGTGACTTAGTATATTTTTCTTCAGACTTATCACATCAGCTACTACTAAAAAATAGTCTATCTCAGACTATTCTTTAGTCATCATTTCAATATGAGTAGATATCTTCTATATTAGCTTTTGTTCTATTATCTTTTTTAGTTTTAGAGCAACTCTATTCTAAGAGCTTTTCTTCTTTTTTAGGAAATAGTACCTCAATATAATAAATAATTCTTAGGTAGATAGTAGAGATCATTCTTTAGATATCTCTAAGGCAAAATTGGGTCTAGGTTAATGCTTTTTCATTTTGCTTATAGATAATATAGAATCTGTCTACTATAATAATATTCTTTCAAGTGAGGCTGATGAGGTGTTTGATGTAGGTATACTCAGAGGTTAAGAGATCTTGTAGTTGTTTCTTAATAGTATAATATATCTATAGTTAGTAGATTTCTAAAAATTACTATACTATAGTGAGGTTCTCTTAATAAATCTGAATTAATTGAGAGTAAATACTATTAGTTTTTCTAAACTTAGGTGAGGGAATTGATAGAGCTTAAAAGGAACTAAAGATAAGAGTCTAGAGATACTGATCAATTCTCTAAATTATTGTATAGATTTATCTTGAGATAATTAATATATACTGGAGTCCTTAGGATATATCTATCTATACTTCTTATATAGATACTTATTTCTCTGATATTGTGTAAAAAATAAGATTCTTTCTATTTGGACTCTAGTTTAGTAGCAAAGTTTGTTTTCATCATACTTCTCCAGACTAATACTTGATCTCTAATTTTAATCTTTTGATTCTTCTACTTCTGGTTATAGTACTTCTTTTGTCTTTTCTGAGCCTTTATTATCTGAGCTCAGGCTTGATTATATAATTATTCTGCCTTTTTGGAGAGGTCTCCAAGCTTCTTATAGTCAGTAGTTCTGGTTTTCTTAGCAAATATTATCTCAAATAGCTTTTGTTTAGAATAGGTAACAGGGGTGTTCTGAATTTTCCATAGGATCTCAGATAAGCAGAGGTCTCAGTTAATAGAATTGACTTAAGCAAATTCTTTCTTAATTATCTAATTTATTTATTCCATTATGTCATTAGTTTGAAAGTAGTATAATATGGTTTATTTAAGATGAATCTTATAAATTTAAGTATAACTTATAATTATGTTATTGATGAATTCTATATCTTACTCAAAAATAAGTTCTTCTAGACTATATCTGAGTGTGAGATCATAGAGTAGGTTAACAATAGTCAAGATATCAGCAATTTCCATTGAAAAAGCTTTGGGCCATTTGGTTAGATATTTTATAAATACTAGGATATATTTGTTTCTTTTTTATATAACTAGTAGGAGTCTAATAATATCTACTCTCTATCTCTGAAAGATGTTGTCTGATAGTGTAATTAGTTATAGTAATGCTTAGTAGTTTTTCTTTTTTTGATACTTCTGATAGGTATCATATTTCTTAAGTATATCTCTAACTTATATTGTGAGGTTAGACTAATATTAGTATATTGTTTATAGCTTCTCTTCTATATTCACCTATCCTTGATGTATTCTTTTCAGATGAGATCTTCTTATACTTTGATAGTTATAAAAGCTTTCTTTAGAGTATAGTTTCTTAGTACTATAACATATCTAACTCAATGGAGACAAATTACAAGGTTGGGGTTGATATAGTTTGGCTTGAGCCCTCAGAATTTAGTGGTATAATAGTCAATCTAGATATCTGTGAGTGATTCAGGCAATTTCCTTATTGGGATGGTTCTCTAGATATAGTGGAAATTTGTGAAATTTAGCAGTTTCCTTCTTAAGTAGCAGTAATCTCCAAAAGTATGTAATTTCTGCATGATGATCTCTATATAGCACAATGATCTCTATATAGCACAGTAGTTTCCTTATGTATAATGGTCTGGCAATTTAGCATGATGATCTTGTGTAGTATGATAAACTGGGTGATATTCCTTATACAGATTTGGCAGATAACTTGAATAACTCAGATGATGTAGATTTCTTAGCAAGTTACATCAAAGACTAGCTTTATTTGCACAGAGTTACATTATAGACTGGCTCTACTGTGAAGTTGCATCAGAAAGACTAGCTTGTGGCAAGGTTCTTATGTAAGTTCTCTGGAAATGACAGACTTCTCTTGAACTTTTCAGACTTATCTGGCAAGTGAACCTAAACATAGCAGCTTATTCCTTAAGTAGCAGATTACTTATATGGCAGCAAAGTTCTTCACTTGAACTTTGGTGGAAAATCTTCAAGCTTTGTATTGTAAAGTGGACTAGAGTAGAAAGTAAGCTCACAATCTCCTAGCAGTAGCTGTAGAGTTCCTCTTAAAGTATAGTAGGCAGACTTGTCATTTGCTTTGAATTTCAGACTGAGATTTATTCACTCATATCTCTGGAGTATTTTATATTATTGTGGTTACTATCTGGTTGCTATATGGCTAATTATAGAAGGCTATTTATGGCAGATATTTCTGGTTCAGTATAAGTATTTATACATATTCTGTATAAGTGTTTAGGTCCTGTATAAGTTTTTAGATTCTATAAAGATAAATATACTATTTCTGATATATCTTGCTAATTATATAAGTTATTATAACAAAGTAGTTCTAGATATCTCCAGATATATTTGACTGTCTTTTATGTGCCCGGATATGTTTGACTATCTTTTTATATACCCATGACTATACTATATAGTTATTTATAATATTTTAGTATGATTTCTACTACTTGTCACATCAGCCCCTACTAAAGGATGGTCTGTCCTCAGACTATCCTTTAGTTATCATTCCAATGTACATAAGTACTCTCAGCATCAATCTGAACTATTATCTTTATTGATATCTGGGTCACTCCACTGTATGAGTTTTTCTTCTTTCACTAGATACAGAATTTCAATATGGTTAATGATGCTCAAGTAGATGGCTAGATTTATCTCTTGTACATCATATAGAGAGAACTGTGCCTGTACCAATGCTGTGATATTTCATTTGTAGATAGTATATAGTCTATCAGTAATAGTGATATACCTTCATATCAGATCTATGGTATTTCTGATGTAGGTTTGTTCTGGAGCTGGGAGGTTTAATGACTGTTCATCAATTGCATAGTAGACCTATAGTTGGTAGACTTAGAAGAGAAATCTGGTCAAGGTGAGATTCTCTTGATGAATCTGAATTCACTGGAGAGAGTTTCTATAGGCTGACAGAATTGAGGTAGGGGAATTGGAAGTGACTGGAATGAACTAAGAATGAGGGTCTGGAGGTACTGGTCAATTCTCTAATTCATTATATAGAGAGAGATATGTCTTGAGATAGTTGATATATACTAGTATCCTCAAGATTCATCTATCCATACTTCTTAAATAGATGCTGATTCCTCTGATGTTGTGTACAAGATAAGGTCCTTTCCATTTGGGCTCTAGTTTGATAGTAAAGTTTGTTTCAATCATACTTCTCCAAACTAGTACTTGATCTCCAATCTTGATCTTCTAATCCTTCTACTTCTGATCATAATACTTCTTTCATCTCTCTTAGGCCTTGATAATCTGAACTCAGACTTGATTATGTAACTGTTCTGCCTTCTTGAGGAGGTCTCCAAAGTTCTCATGGTCAGCAGTTCTAGTTCCTTGGCAATATCATTTTGAATGGTTTTTGTTTGGTGGAGGTAGCAGGGGTATTTTGAATTTTCCATAGGATCTCAGGTGAGCAGAGATTCCAGTTAGTAGGATTGACTCAGACAAGTCCTTTCTTGGTGGTCTGGTTTATTCAATCTGTCATACCATTGATCTGAGAGTAGTATGATGTAATTTGTTTGAGATAGATCTTATAAATTCAGATATAACTGGTAATTATGTTGTTGATTAATTCTCTCAATCAGATGAGTTCTTCTAAGGGTCTATATCTGAGTGTGAGTCCATGGAGGAGGCCTACAATAATCAGGGCATCTGTGATTTCTATTGAAAAATCTTTAGGCCACTTGGTCAGATGTTCTACAAATACAAGAATGTACTTATTTTTTCTTAGTGTAACTGGTAGAGATCTAATTATGTCTACTCTCCATCTCTAAAAAATGTTGTCTGGTGGTATAATTGATTATAGTGGTGCTTGATGGTTCTTCCTTCCTTGGTACTTCTGGCAGGTGTTATATTTCTTAAATATATCCTGAACTTATATTTTGAGATTGGGTCAATGTTGATATATTGCTTACAACTTTTCTTCTATATTCACCTATTCTTAGTGGGCTTTCTGGTGTTCTTTTTAGATGAGATCTTCTTGTACTTTGATGGTTAGAGAAGCTTTCTTTAGAGTGCAGTTCCTTGGTACACCCTTCTTCTGATTCATTAAGGTTGGCAGGAAAGTACATCAATATTGTTGTGAGCTTTCTCTACTTTGTAGATGATGGTGATTTTGTAATCCTGAAGGATAAGGATCCAGCAGGCCAGGATTCCTGTGAGTTTCTTATAGTTGAATATCTATTTGAGGGCTGTATGATCAGTTATCAAGATGAATCTTTTTTTAATAAGATAATGTTTGAACAGGGTAACTACCCATATAACTGCAAGATATTTCAGTTTGGTACTACCATAGTTGATTTGCTGCTGGTTGGTAGCTTGGCTTGTATAAGCTATTATATGGTATTGTTGGTCAGATACTTCCTGGGCTAGAACTGCTCCAAGGCCATCTTTGGAAGCATCTGTATACAAGATGAATGGCTTCTGTAGATTGGGGCACATAAGGATTGGTGCTATAATCATGTGGTGCTTGAGTTCCTTGAAGGCTAGTGCTTGTGATTCTGTCCATTTGTATGGTATACCTTTCTTAAGATAGATCTGAATTGGGGCAGTGATTTGGGCAAAGTTTTGGATGAATCTTCTATAGTAGGATACTAGTATTAGGAATGATAGTATTTTCTTCAGTATCTCGGGCACTGGTCAATTGTTGATCTTCTTAGTTTTCTTTGGGTCTGTATGAGTTTTTTCTTTTGAAACTATGAATCTAAGAAATTCACATTTCTGTTTTCCAAAGTAGTATTTCTTGGCATTGAGTCTCAGGTGGTTCTTGTGGATGAGCTTGAGAATTCTTCTAGGTAGTGCAGGTGTATCTCGAAATTTACTGAATAGATGTTGGAATCATCCATGTATACAATTCGAAAGTGGTAGATCAATGGGCCATAGACTGAGTTCATCATTCTCTGGAAGGTGGGAGGTATATTGCAAAGTCCAAAGGGTATTCAGAGGTACTCAAATAGTTTTTCTAAGGCAAGAAAGGCTGTCTTTTGAATCTCCTTGAAATCCATGAGAATCTCATGAAATTCTGTGAAAAGGTCCATACTGCTGAAATATCTGGCATCTTATAACTAGTCCAAGAGGTCATTGATTCTGGGCAAAGAATAGGCATCCTTCTTAGTGACTGAATTGAGCTTTCTGTAGTCTATACAGAGTCTCCATCCTCTCTTCTTTGGTATAATAAATATAGGGCTGGCCCAGATACTAGTAGAGGGTTGGATAACTCTATTGTCTAAGAGTTCCTGAATGTGTTCTTTCTTGAATATTTTTAGATAATGGAGTATTCTATAAGGTTTCTGTTGGATGAGTGTTGTATTTCCTATATTTATACTGTGGTGATATGATGGGTTATATGACAGGTTGTCATAGTCTGTGATAAAGATATCTTGATATTTATTGAGGAGTTTTACTAGTTGTTGTCATTGCTGAGATGTCAAATCTTCTCCAATGTTAGTGGAAGGCTTTACTGTCTCCTGGATCACAGAGGGACCTTTCCTTTCTTCTATGATCTTTTGCTGTTTCCCAATAAGTTTAGTTTATAAACTTCTCTGCAAGTTTGGTTGAGAAAAGGAACCAGATGTTTTATAATGATTCCTTTTGGCAAGATGATGCTTTCCCAGCTCTGGTTGATTGCTCAGGAGTACACAGGATTCATCTTATCAGGGAATGTGTGTCCCTCAATATCCAGATGGTTGATATCTTTATTGGGTTCAAAGAAGAGGTTTCTTGGGTCAGGTGGAGCAAAGATTTCGAAGGTGGTTTGTTCCCCTGGTTCCAAGATGAGGTTTTTTTGCAGTCTGACTGATTGGTGGTATACTTGCTGAGGGATATTCTTCTTGAAGTGGTTGACCTGAAGGAGATGTACTTTCTTTCTATCTGAGCTTCCAAATCCTTTAGTTTGTCATGTTCTATTGATCAGTTCAGGGACTTCTTGTAATTGTGGTGTCTTGACTTCCATAAAGACTGCTTGAGCAATCTTCTGTTCTTAAGAATTCAGTATTATTCTGTACTACTGTTATGTAGGATTATCTTGATTTCACCTATATATCTTGGATCTATGATTCCTCCTTCTATAGTTACTCCTTGTCTGGCAAGTCCAGACTTTGAGATCAGTTGGATGTAAGTTCCTTTGGGTGGCTGCATGGCTAGTCTAGTTCTGAATACCAATATTCTTCCAGGCTTAATAGGTTCATCCTCCAGACTGTAAAGATCATACCCTATATCTTTCTGGTGAGCTTTGGTGGGCGTTTTGGCCTTGGGATGTAGCAGAACATACTGGGCAATATCCTTGCTGAGTTTGGGCTGTCCTTGAGCTAAAGCTTCACTGATAGAAAGTCTCCAAGCTCTGAGGTTGAGGTGTGGCCATCTGGCTTCAGTAGAGGGATCTTGGAGGTAATTGATTTCTCTTTTTTCTATTGAGTCTAGGGCTTCCATAAAATTGGTGGCATATTCTATCCATCCTTGATAGATTGTATGTCTGATAAGAGTGAGAATATCTTCTCCCAAACTGTAGATCTTGAGGATCCTTCTTCTAGGTTTCTTGGCTTGGCCTTTTTGGATCTGGATTCTATTGTCTCCTCTCTTTAGTATATGGACTACTATATCTTGGCTGAGATGATCTTCTGGTGTCTGCAGTCTTAGCAGTCAGAGTGTCTTCCATGATTGCAGTATCTCATTACTTGAAAATGCTGTTCCCAGTTATTGATTTCTTATTACTTTGGAAATTAGAGTCTATCTTAGTCATAGATTGTGGGAAGAGTAGACAGCAGTTAAACTTCTGTTTGGGTGAAGAGGCCTTGTCCTCTAGCTCTACTTTGTAATACTGTAGTTATTTCTTGAAAGGTAGTTGATTGTGTGATTAAAGTTAGGAGTTCTGGCCTTCAGGGTCTCTGTCTTTCTTATTGATCTAGTAGATAGCACTGGTAGTAGTAATCTCAGGAAGAGTGGAAGACTATTTGGTACTGGTATCTTCCTAGCCTAAAGGCTTTTTTCTGATATATTTCCTGTTTTGGAATGATGGTAACTGTACTTAGTCCTTCTTCAATGTTTCAGGGATCATTATCTTCTGGTAGTGTCCAGTAAGAGTTATCTCAGAGAATAAGTTCAGGCACCTCTCCTTCTTTAGGTAGTTCTTGTTCAGGAACCTCCTGTTTAGGAGTTTCTTCTTCCTCAGATGATTCTTGACCCCAGATTGCTTGTACTTCTGCAACTTCAGCTGCAGGTGTTACTGGAATATATCTGCATTTCTTCTTCCTTTTTCTGCACTTATAGCAGGCTATACCAGGCGAATTCCTTGTCCCAATGATTTTAGAGGAGTGCTTGGGACACTTATATTATTTGAGATAGGTGGGACATCTATTTATCTATCCTGCAATAACTCTAATTGTGACAGGGATAGTATTTCTAGCCCACACATTGTTCTCTGATCTGTCATCTACTAGAGTGATTCAGAGATTGAGTCTGGGATCATTTCTATCTTCAGATTCTTCTTTCTCTTCTGTGGTAGACTCTTCACTGCTGGCATATTCTTCCTAGATAGTGACCTTCTTCTTCCTCTTCAATTGCTTTTAGCTGGTCACCTTAACTCTATACTTCTTGCCTTGATAGTCAAACTTGAGTACTTATTGACCAATATCAACAACTGCATTCATTTCCTTTATCCAGTCAGTATCAAGGATCATATCATAGGTGATAGCTTTAGTGATAACTGCTTTTGGAATAGAAAACTGAATGTATCCCAGAGAGATAGTGATATTTCATACTTCTTCAAGAGGTTGAGTTCAGGCTCCATCTGCTACTATGATGCTGAGGTTGGATGGTCCATCAATGGGCCATTAGAGGGTGTCCAGAAATTATTTAGCAATGACACAGATAGCTACTCCTATATCTATGAGGATTTTTGCCTTTTGTTCTCCAATATCTCTATATAGGTAGGTGCTGACATATCTCTCTGCAGCTTGAATAGGGATAGGAGCTAGTTCTTACTGTATAATTGGGACATAGTGCTAGACCTGATGGTTCTCAGCAGTTTATTTTAGACTCCAGCTGGTATCAGCTATAGGAGCTATAAGAGAGGAACTTCCATCTTGGCTTCTTGAATCTTTTGCCAGGCTTTATTGTAGATATCTCTGGGTATAGTCTTCAGAATATACTTCTTCTTGGACTTTGGAGCAGCAGGCTCTTGTTCTTCTTACTCTATTTCTTTATCTTCTGGAGATAGTTCATTTGATTTAGGAACAAAAGATAAGAGAGACCAGAGAGATATTTCTACTTGCTCTTCTTTATATCCTTCATCTTTTTCTTAGATTCTTCTGCTGATATTCCTAGATGGTCTTCCTATAGGTCTCTTTCTTTTCTCTACTGGGTAAACTGTCTTTCTGATGATGACTTTGGCTGAGTATAAGTCCAGGTCACTATAGTCTTCACTGTTGCTTTCTTCTTCAAAGTCTTTGATAGGATGAGCTTTAGTCTTCTTATACTGGATTTAATTCCTTCAGTTTGGTGGTTCTGAGTCCCTTTGGTCACTTCTTTTGTTATCACATTTAGTGGCATAGTGTCCAAATTGTCTACAGTAGAAGCATTGAACTTGGACTCTATCCCAGACAGAGTATCTTCTTTTTTCTTACTGGTAGCTTCTATTATCTCTAGGTGAAAAGCCTTGGTTCCTCTGTGATGGATATCTTCTGTTGTCTTGTTGATATCTCTGATTTTTACATATAGTGAGTTTTTCAATCTGTTCAACCAATCAGTCTAACTTGGAACTAAGGTCTTGAATTTTGCTCCTGTTTTTCTTCTATTCTTTGGCTGGTTTTCTTTCTTTAGATTTCTCCTATCCTTGAAGGAGTCTTTATAGAGCTTTGGCCAAGATGCCTTTCTTATCATCCTTCTTATTATGATCACTTCAGGTAATTCCTTACCTAATATCAAAAAATCCTTAGACTACATCTACTTGTTCTTCAGATCTCCTGATACCTAGAGTATAGATATGCTGAGCAATGTTTGGCAGAATCTTATTCACAAAGATCATTAGACCTATAATGTCTTGGTTGGTGGCATTGAACTCAGTGGTATATATTCTCTTTTAAATCCTTGTAATAAATAATCTGAGTGATTCTCTAAGATTCATCTTCATTCCCATGATGGATTCTTAAGCCTTATGATAGGTCTCATTTTCTGCATACTTCTCAATAGGCCAATATATCATGGCTTCATATTCTACTGGCCAAGTTAGTGCTATATTGATGGCTGCTCCAAGGTCTGAGTTTAGATTATTCCTTATTTATATGAAAATTCCTTTGACTGGTTCTCTGAGTTGGGTCTTATAGATGGCAATTTTCCTTTCAGGAGAAAGGTTCTTCAGAGCTGAGATTTCTTCAATTCTATTAAGAGATTCTCTTGAGTCTTCTTCTGAATATTCTGCAAAGGTTGGGAGTGGGGTGACTATTTTGTAGTTACTGTCTTCTGATTCTAATTCTGGTTCTGATTCTGACTGGTTCAGATTCAGATTCTGGTTCACTTTCTGAGTTGTTGCTAGAGTTCAGAATACTTGGGTATCCTGAGGAGGGTGTTGGAGACCTTGGGTGAAGTATAATAGGTCTGGGTATTCTTAAAGGAGTTACTCCTTGATCTTCTTGTTCTGTGATAGCTGGTGGTAGAGGTTCAATGGGCGAAATTGGTGGAACTTCTGCAGAAAATCAGGCTTATTCAATGAGGTCCTCAAGTTATTGTACAAGTTTATCAAAAACTCTGGCAAAGCTATCTGTATAATCTGGTTGATCTGGTTGGTCTAGCAATTAGTCTGTTGGTACTGGCTGGAGATTCTATACTATACTGACTTCTTGTTGGGATTCTTCTGAAGCTGGGTAGTTGGCAAGTTTTGAAGTGATTACTTCTCTTCCTGTCCAAATGCTGGTGATGACTGGTTCTCCTATAGTAGCAGAGATTGATGTTATATCAAATATATCCAGTTTTACTGTAGATTCTTGTGAGCTGAAACATCATGTTGATTTTGAAACCTTCTCAGTTGAGTCCCCAAATACAATATGCCTGGCTCAATGGAGGCAAATTACAAGATTGGGGGTTAATAGAGTTTGGCATAAGCCCTCAGTTACTTTGTCAAAAAGCCAAAATGTTCTAAGATTACTGGTATCCTTGTTGGTGTTTAGTGGTATAATAGTCAATCTAGATATCTGCAGATGATTCAGGTGATTTTCTTATTGGGATGGTTCTCTGGGTGTAGCAGCGATTTGTGAGTATGTGTGTGGTGGACTGGCAATTTAGCGGTTTCCTTCTTGAGTAGTGGTGATCTCCAAAAGTATGCAATTTCTGCATGATGATCTCTGTGTAGCATGACAATCTCTGTGTAGTGCAGCGGTTTCCTTATGTATGACAGTCTGGCAATTTAGCAGTTCCTTATGCAATTTCTGTGTGATGATCTTGTGTAGCATGATGAACTGGGTGGTATTCCTTATGCAGATTTGGCAGATAACTTGGATAACTCAGATGATGCAGATTTCTTAGTAAGTTATGTCAAAGACTGGGTTTATTTGTGTGGGGTTACATTGTAGACGGGCTCTGCTGCGAAGTTGTGTCAAAAAGACTGGCTTTATTTGTATGGGGTTACATTGTAGACGGGCTCTGCTGCGAAGTTGTGTCAAAAAGACTGGCTTGTGGCCAGGTTCTTATGCAGATTCTCTGGAAATGGCAGACTTCTCTTGAACTTTTCAGGCTTATCTGGCAAGCGAACCAAAATGTAGCAGCTTATTTCTTAAGCGGCGGATTACTCAAATGGTAGTGAAGTTCTTTACTTGAACTTTGGTGGCAAATCTTCAAGCTTTGTATCAGAAAGTGGACCAGAGTGGAAAGTAAGCTCACAATCTCCTAGCAGTTGCTGTAGAGTTCCTCTTGAAGTGTGGTAGGCAGACTTGTCTTTTGCTTTGAATTTTAGACTGAGGTTTATTCACTCTTATCTCTGGAGTATTTTATACAGTTATGGTTGCTATCTGGTTGCTATATAGCTAGTTATAGAAGACTATTTATGGCAGGTATTTCTGGTTCAGTATTAGTGTTCATATTCTATACAAGTGTTCAGGTCCTGTATAAGTATTTAGGTCCTGTACAGATAAATATACAATTTCTGATATGTCTGGTGAATTATATAAGTTGTTATAACAAAGCAGTTCTAGATGTCCCAAGATATATTTAACTGTCTTTTGTGTGTCCAAATATGGTTGACTGTCTTTTTGTATATCCATGACTATACTATATAGTTATTTATAATATTTTAGTATTATTTCTGCTGCTTGTTACAGTATACTCTGTTTTCTGATGTATTAGAGTTAGTAGGAAAATATATCAATATTATTATGAGCTTTCTCTACTTTGTAGATAATGGTAATTTTGTAATTATGTAAAATATAAATCCAGCAGATAAGAATTCTGATAGATTTCTTATAATTGAATAGCTATTTGAGAGTAGTATAGTCAGTTATCAGAGTGAATATTTTTTCAATAAAGTAGTACTTGATCAGAGTAACTACTTATATAACTATAAGATATTCTAGTTTAGCATAACTATAATTAGTTTGCTATTAGTTGATAACTTAGCTTGTATAGGCTACATATCACATAGTGCTACTGGTTAGGTCTTTTTTACACTAAGACTGCTCTAAGACCATCTTTGGAAGTATATATATTCAAGATGAATATCTTCTACAGATTAAGTTATATATAGATTAGTACTGTAGTTATGTAGTACTTGAGTTCTTTGAAGACTAGTTCTTATAGTTTCATCTATTTATATGATACTTCTTTTTGAAAAAGATTTGAATTAATATAGCAATTTGGACAAAGTTCTTAAAAATTTTCTATAGTAGAATACTAGTATTAATAATAATAGTATTTTTTTTTTTTTTTTTTTTTTTTTTTTTTTTTTTTTTTTTTTTTTTTTTTTTTTTTTTTTTTTTTTTTTTTTTTTTTTTTTTTTTTTTTTTTACATATATTGTGATAGTATTTCCTTCTGAGTCTTGGGTACTAGTCAGTTGGTAATCTTCTCAGTTTTTTTTAGATCTATATGAGTTCTTTCTTTAGAAATATAAATCTAAAAAATTTGAGTTATTGTTTTCTAAAGTTGCATTTCTTGATATTAAGTCTCAGATAGTTCTTATAGGTGAGCTTTCTAAGTGATATAGGTGTTCTTTAAATTTTGTTGAATAGATATTAGAATTATTCATATATATGATTAGGCAGTAGTAAATTAGTGAACTATAGACTGAGTTCATCATTCTCTAGAAGTTTGAAAATATATTATAGATTCTAAAGAGTATTTAGAGATATTTAAACAGTTTTCTTAAGGTAAGAAAGGCTGTTTTCTGGATGTTCTTGAGATTTATAGAGATCTTGTGAAATTCTATAAAAAGGCCTATACTACTGAAGTATCTGATATTTTATAATTAGTCTAGGAGAGTATCAATCCAGGGCAAGGAATAGATATCTTTTTCTATAACTGAGTTGAGCTTTTTGTAGTCTATGCAGAGTCTCAATCCTCCTTTCTTAGGTATAATGAATATAAGACTGGTCCAGGGACAGGTAAAGGGTCAGATGACTCTATTGTCTAAGAGTTTTGAAATGTATTCCTTCTCAAATATCTTTAGGTAATGAGGTATTCTATAAGGCTTCTGTCAGATGGGTGTCACATTTCCTGTATTTATACTATAATAGTATAATGAATTATATAAAAGATTACTATAGTCTATAGTAAAGATATTCTGATATTTATAAGAAGTTATACTAGTTACTACTATTTCTGGAATATAAATTCTTCTCCAATATTAATAAAAGGCTTTACTTTCTTCTGGAGCCTTCTAGTATTTCCTAATAGGTTTAGTTTATAAACTTCTCTATATATTCAATTAAGATAGAGTACCAGATAACCTATAATAGTTCCTTTTGACAGAATGAGGCTTTTCCAGCTTTGGTTAATTACTCAAGAGTATATTAGGTTCATCTTATCAAGAAATATATATCCTTCTATATTCAGGTTCTTGATATCCTCATTGGGTTTAAAGAAGAGGTTTCTAGAATCAGATGGTATAAATATTTCAAAGATAGTCTGCTATCCTAGTTCTAGGATAAGATTCTTATATAGTATGACTGGTTTATAGTATACTTACTAAGAGGCATTCTTCTTGCCGAGACCAAGATGCTCCTTTCTCCGCTATCTTACCAGTCACAAGGTTTGGTAGGCAACCTTCTGAGTCCCCTTTCCCCTATTATTACCCCCTCTACCTCGGGTTGGTTTGCTGTGCCTGCATGGGCATGGTGGGAGGAGGGCAATGGTGATGAGTTGCCCCTTTATCGGTGTTCGATCGGTGTCTTCTACACTTTTTCGCAGTTTCTGGTGCCTCTGGCTGCGTCTGGAGTGTACCCATTTTGGTGCGGCACTTTCTTCCTTTTGCTGTCATCAACAAGGTGTCATCTCTGATGTGTCACAGGCTACGTAGGGTGTCGGCCGACCTTGGGCATCAAGTGCCAGTGTAGGTTACCTGCAGGTTATTCGGTGCCTGTGGTGGGGCCCTCTGAGCTTTGGCGAGCTTCCCGGCGAGTGCGGCGCTGGCGTAAGTGACTGCTTTTCGGGTGGAGTCAGGATGGGAGGGGAGATGGCCATCACAGATAGGAGGAAGGGCGATAATGGTGGACCAGTAGGGTGCCAGGCTGGGGGCGGTCATCGGGGCTGGGGCGGGTGCTGCTTCGGTGGGGCCTTTTGATTGGTGCGGCGTGGTTAGGTGGTAGGTAACACTCTCGGCTTCTTTTGGCGGGTAGCGGGGTGAGGCCCCAGTCGTCAGGGGGGGTTGGGGGGCCCGAGGCTACCCATTTCAGGCATCTTGGCTGCACTCAACTGGA
>RBNI01003360.1:0-16025 GCA_003990745.1 Jimgerdemannia flammicorona
CTAGTCCAAAAAAGGACTTTGGTTGAGACGTCAACCCGATCTTGAAATCAATAAGCGTAGAGGACGTACTCCATACGAAATTGATCTTGACCATAAGAAAACGGTCTTCCAGAATATCCAGAACTTCCAGAAAACCCTTCCAGAACTACGTAACGGTTACCCTTAAAAAGGCAACCCTCTTACAATGAGCTCTCTTGATAACACTATGTACTCAGACTGTCCCATCTCTGATCAGATGTCTCTCTATGAATCCTCTCTGCTTAGTCACTAGTATTTTTGTGACCAGTTTGCAATCTATATCTAGAAATATAATTGGTCTTCAGTTTTTCTACTTTTCTCTCCTCTCCTTATTCTTAAACAGCAGAGCCATAAGACCCAAGCTCTGCCCTCCAATCTATGTCTCTGAGCCAATCACATCATCATACATTGCTGTTGTTTCTTTCAGAATCAACTTAACTCCTATCATCTTCTTCTAAAAATCCCACTGTAAGCCATCCTTCCCTGGTGCTATCCCAGAGCTTGTCATCATCAGAACCCACCCAATCTCTTCCTCTTAGATATCAGTACCAAGGTCACCTAAGTCTGCTACTGAATCAGGGTACTATTTCTCTAAGTATCTGTCAATATCTAGCACCCCCACCCCTTCATCCTCTTCACTCTACAAATGTTCCCACCATTTACTCAACTGGTCCAGAATCTCTGGTGTCTCAACAACCAACTCTCCAGCCTCATCCAAAACCCCCTCTCACTGCTGCTATACTCTCCTCATCTATAGAAGCTATGACAAAACCTTTCCTTTACTCTAATCTCTATCACTATAGCTGGGCTACCATACCCTTAACCTATAGGTTCTCCTCTTATCTCAGTATATCCTTCAGCTCCTCCATCTCTAGTCTGATCTACTATATTCACCAATCTCCTTTCTCACTATTATTCAACAGATCTGTCTAAGTTACCAACAATCTCACCAATCTCTAAGAGGCCCATCTTACTTACTTCTTCCTCTAAGCACCCTATATCCTTTCTGTCTCCCCTCAGTACTATTGCATCTCAGATTTCAATTATATCTAGCAATCCTCAATCCCCAGTCTCTTTGCTCTCCAATTAAGAATTCTGGAGCTAATATCTACTACCTATACCTCTCATAGGGAGACCTCTCCTAGCAAAGAGATATTCAGTCACTAATGTTCAGAATCCTCTCTACTTCTCCCAAAATACCCCCCTCCTAGAAGACCCCAGTGATCTGACCACAGATACCAAACAGTTTTCAAAGTCCTCTAAATATCAACTCTCCAGCAATTATCAGTCAACATCTAGTCAATCCTTGAGCCCAGCACTGCCACCTAGTAGATAAAGACCCTACAATCCTCCTATCCAAGCCTCCCTGTATCTACTAAAGAGCTCAGATGTTTGACTTCCTCTCAGACTTTCATACTACTACTCTTACCTAATATCTCTCTTCCCTCATCAGTTCTGTCTATCTTTCTATTATATATTATATTAAAGTCCCCCCCTAGATAATCAATTTCCACCTCCACTAATACTCCAGACTCTTATAACTCTTGAATCTATTCCACTCTCTCCCTCTTTCTGCTGGACAATAATATGACCCAACTGTCAAGAGCCTCTAGCCTGGCCTCTTTCAAACTCCCCACACTACTCTGCTCTCTCAATGTCCAACATCTTCAATATCTCCCTTACTCTTCCTAACCAGAATACCTATATTTTCTCACCAAACAGCTACATCACTCCATTTCTTTGTCCAGTTCAGAGTATCTAAGTCTCTATCACACTCAATATCCTATAGTAGAAACAAATCTACTTCTATACCCTTCAGCCATCTAAAGATATTTTGATCCCTCACTGCTCCTTATAGTCTATTGATATTTAAAGATAAGATTCTAGTTATACTGTTCATATTGAATAATATTATTTGAAGAATAGCTATCTACTCTATAATTTCATACTTGCTATATCACCAATAACATCTAGATTTCTCTCTGCCTCCAGTTCATCCACCTCTCCCTGCTGAGCCTCCAATGCCTCCAAGATCTCCTAATAATCTACACTATTCACAGCCTCTATCTCTGTTTGGTACTCCTTACAAACTACCTGCCACTTTGCCAGTCCTTTCCTCAGATCCTGCAAATATACAGTTCTGTCATTTACAATTGCCAGAAGTACTGCCTCTCTGTCATCATCTACCTAATATGTCTTGGTCTCTAGCAATACTGCTATTATCTCATCCCAGAGTTTTCATAGCACCTTCTCACCATATAGAATTTTATCTCAGTATCTCTTGCTTAGTACCTAGAAGTCCTCTCCCCCTAATTCCTCAGCTGCTATATTCTCAAGTATTTTTCATAGTTATTTCTCCTTGATCTCAGTCTCCACCACTCTCTGGATCACTCTCTTCTCTCCTTCCACCTGCCCACCCTTTGCATTTCTTCTCATCAACTTATTTTAATCCTCCTCCAGCATATTCTGTAATTCATCATCTCCTTCAGCCCCACCTGATATCCCATACTGAGGGTACTCTCCCTCTGCCATCTCTGCATCCTCCACAATAACACTCAGCTCTGTGCCTTCCCCCCCCTCCAGGACCCCTCTGGTGTCACTCCTCTCTCTCCTGCCTAGGTACTTATCCTTGATTCAGCTTCTTCTATAATAGTCCCCCCAGCTACCCCCTCCTCTCCAACTTAGCCAATAGATCCTTCTGAATATGCCTTCTCTATACCCTCTCTCAGGCTATCCAATCCAGTCACACCTTCTTACCATTCATGATCTCCACAACCATCTTGGTCTCAAACTCCTTTTAGACCAATCTTCTCCTCTCTACAGCTCTAGCCAGATCCTCTAATACCTCTAATAAGTCCTCTTCTTTCTCTAGTATCCCTTTCACTCTTGAGACCTTGCACTCTACAGATCTTCATTTGAGAACTGCTGACCAGTCCCTCACCTTCCTTATATTCTCCTTACCTACTAGCTATACCCTGATGTCCATATCTTCTGTTCTGAATTCTGTACCTTTCCAGATCTGAAACCCAATATCTACAATATTCTCATACTTCTTGATGGCCTCTACAATCAATCTTCTGGCTATTTTCTTTGACATTATAAGAATATCCAGTACTATTAGCTACACTTCTTAGAGATCTCAGTATAAGTACTGGGCTATGGGGATCACCAATCTCCCTACTACTACTCTCTTCTCTATTGCTTCCAACAGTACATCCTTCTTCTCAAAGCCTACCTCCACCCCTTCCAGACCCTTCAAAAACTTCACCAATGCTGCTCCCTTCATCTTCTGGGCCAGAAGCCCCAGATTTATCCTCACTATTACTACTAAACCTCAGAAACACAACATGATGGTAAATTCTGACCTTGATTTCTTGAGTAATAGTACTGCTATCAGACCTATCACACCATCTGTCAGATCTCTAGGCCTCATGCCCACTCCCTGTCCAGATCTACTATCAACTATCATATCTGAATTTTTTTTCCAGATTAGCAGTCTTCTTTCCATCAGCAGTTCTGCTCCCCTCAGTCACTACTCCCTTAGCCCTGCTGCTCTTGCTATTATGGGCTGCTCCACCAGACTCTATAGCTCTCACCATCTCCTTGCTCTTTCTCAGCCAGCCCTCCAGTCTAGTTGTTGGATAACTCTCCTTTATCTTATCTATGAAACTTATCCTCCTAGTCCTCTGTCCCTCAGTACTGCCTCCTCTCCTTCTACATCCCCCAGCCAGTAAGCTCTGCATACTTCCCCCCAAGCTATGACTCCTTGCATACTTCCAGTCAAATATACTAGAGCTACCCTGCTTAGCATATACTTCAGAATACTCATTAGTTGCTATATTGCTAGTACCTATTCTCCAAAAATAATATCTTGAGTATCGTCAGAAGTTTATAGTATAATCTGAATATTATCAGAGAAAGGTTATCAATATTACTACTACTGGTCCAATATGATCAAGAAAATCAAGAACTATATTACTAGTTATAATCTTTGTCAATATAATAAATTTAATAACTAAGTATCAGCTGGTCTACTCCAACTGCTTCTAATTTCTATTAAGAAGTTTGAATAAGTTATAATAAACTTTATAATATAACTGCTTTAAACCAAGTTTGGTACTAATACTATCATTATATTCATTAACTATCTGATCAAGACTATGATTATTAAACCTATTACCAATACTACTACTTCTGAGATTATAAAAATTTTCTTCAAATCTATCTTTTAACATTATGGTCTACCATGAGTTATAATTAGTAATTGAGACCTCAAGTCTATCAGTTACTTTTAGCAAGCTTTCTTTAAGACTCTAGATATATAAATTACCATATCTACTGTCTTCTACCTCAAACTGATGAACAACTAAGTATATAAATAGAATATTTGAATAGATACTCAGAAACTATATTTTTTATAGTAAGATAATTGAGATTACTATCTAACATATAGATTTTATATACAATAATACTGTTTAATCATCTACTGATCTTTCTCCTTTCTGGTTACTTTATGGTAAAAATTCTGAAACTCTATAAGTCTAGTCTCCTTTTAGAAAAATAGTTAAATATAAGTCTTTACTATCAAAAACCTCATAGATAAGATAAACAAACTACTCAAGATTACTACTATAAACTTAAAAAGGCTTAATAGTATCAAGCCAAGTATATATACTAATAAGAAATACTATAATATCATTCATACTATTGATAATTAAGTTTTTCTATTAACTGAAAATTTCAAAGATATATATAATTATAAGTCAACTGCCTGTCAAATAAGTTTCAATCTAAGTTTATTAGACTCTTTGAGATTACAGAATAAGTCTCTATATCTGCCTACCATCTTAAGTTATCTAAAACCATATAAATATATTCAGTCTTCTATATATCTCACCTCAAGATCTATAACTAGTTATTACTCTACTTTAGTCAAATCTCTAAGCTATTCACCTCTATAATTATTGAAGATTATATCAAGTATAAAGCTGAAAAAATTCTTAATAAATAAATCTGCTACTGATCTAAATATCTGATTAAATAGATAGACTATTTTGAATATAATACTATCTGAGAATTACTGATCAATCTCAAGAATACTCAAGATCTTATTTAAGACTTTGAAGTGAAAAATACATACCCTTGCCTCTATCTACTAGTTTGATATACTTTTATATACAGGGGTAATTACTACTAATAAGTTTACTCAAGATAATAAGGATTTTTTCTGAGTGATTTAAACCTCTAACTGCTAAGTCTTCAGCTCTTACCTTATATGAAGTAGTCAACTATTTATAGTAGTATCAGTATGAGTTTTAGAAATTTTAGTTAAGTATAATAATTTTTATATAACCTTAAGAATTTAATAAGAATATTAATTCTTAAAGAGAGAGAGATTTAATAATTTCTTAGTATTTCTTAATTATAGTCTATTTTTATATATTTTTTCTCTAGTCTTTTCTTATCTTTTCTTAAATATTTCACAATGTTTTAGTATCCTTTAAATGCTTAGAAATTCTCTCTTAGTACTAAGACTTTACTAAAACATTCTTATCTTTTCTTAGTATCAAGTATCTTATCTTAGCTAGCTATAGAATCTTTTGAAACATTATAGAATTCTATTAGTTATTTTTGCTAAGAATCTATTTCTTGGCTTTTCTTTTTATTTTTAATATTCTTCTGGATCCTTCTTTTAGATTTATATAAATATCTCTATCTTCTGCTTGAATAAAATACAGTTTATTTTCTCCAAAAATTCTTTAAGATCTCTTGAATCTATAAGTATCTCTTTAAGCTACTCAGACTACTTCTAGATTTAATTACTCTCTTAAGAAACTAGAACTATTATAACTATAATTTTGTATTATAAGTATAACTTACTATTATAGTAATTATACTCTTTAAGGTAATAATATTTAATATTAATAACTTAAAAATACTTATATTAGATATATATATCTTTAGCTTAAGAAAGTAACTATTTTAATATCTAAATACTATTTATTATATTATAATTAATTTAGTTTTCTTTAAATATAGTCTGAATCTGAGAATTTAATATATTTTTCAGAGTTTAAATATATATAAAATTCAGATTATTTATATTTAGATATAGTTTTATTTTTATTAATTCAAAGATTTATCTATAAATTATATATCTAAGTTTTATTTTTTAGTTAATTATTAGTAAAAAAAAAATATTTTTAAGTTTATTATATTGTAATTCTGAAGATATATATTTATATATTTTGAAAGTCTTTTATTTTGACTAGCTATTAGTTAAAAAATATATAATAGCTATATATTATATTTTAATAAGTAACCTATAGCTGATAAATTAGGAAGTAATTATTCATATAGATAATTAGATACTGACTAAAGTAATAAATCCAGATACCTATCTAAGTAAGCTATCTATGAAGCCATCAATAGGAGTAGAAAGATGTATAATATTCTATCTATAGGGACTCAATATTATCTTTAAATTGATCAAAGAAAAAGAAAATGAGTTTTTAGAATATATCTATTATATACAAGAACTATTGCTCTGGAGAGGAGAGATAGCCAGAGCCTATCAGATATAGATTCTAATAGATCAGTAAGTATAAAGAATAATATCTCTACTAGCAAAGAAAAAACTATATTAATCAATAAAATAGCAGACTAGTTCTCTACTAATAAGTAACTCAAATAACTCAAGTATAAGGATAGATAGAGATAACTCCTAGCTAACTATAATGATATTCTATTCTAGTTCTTCAGAAAAGTACTTAAAGAGATAAATAAATAAGCCAGTAATAACAATTAAAGCAAAAAGTATAACTAGTTAGAAAGAAGACCAAGAACTCCAAAATTATATAGTGTAACAGTAACCCCAGAATGATGACATCAGTATGGGAGACAGTCTTTCCTTGTAAGCCACCAGATTGGAGTACAAGAAGATCATACGGTATACGAGATGAGCAATGATGACCAACTGTGAGTCATTGCGACTACAGTACAAGCATCCTGAGGAATATAAAAGAAGGATCAAGGAACCACAGTAGCAGCAACCAATAAGACCCACCAATCCCAAAATAGCTCAAAGACTCACTACAAATGAAATATCTGCTACTCACCAAATCTCAAGATCAAGAAACCACCAAGGCACCTCAGTTGAAGAGAGGATGTTCCAAGACATCAGAAGAGCCATAAGGACCCACTCAAGAAGGACTCCTAGTGTCAACTTGAGTACTAATGACCCTTATCACTATATCCTCTACTGTTATAAAATGGAAACAAGGATCACTATTGCTACCGAATGCCTCCAAATATGGCAGGAGTATGAAATAGGAAATCTCCTCTACCAGGAGTTCCCACAAGCCAGCCCTCAAGAGCTATAAGATGCCACTTCCATGGATATATACGAGGCAAGAACAGCTAAGAAGATCCACTAGATCTTCAGGCATGCACCATGGTCAATCCCCAACTTAGAGTATGTTAGAGTCTCAGATTTCAGAGACCTATTATCCTGCCATATCAATGCACTAGAAGCCAGGATGGCTACAGAAGCCCAGTTCACTATTACTCTCAATAGTGATGAAGTAGAAGACTTCTGGCATCCCATTCTCCAGGACAACTCAGATCAATTCCTGCAAGGATTGATCTCAGTATTCTAAGGCCCAAGCATCCAGGTTAGACCTCCCCAAGACCCCACATTTGTTCCCTATTTTGTGGAAGAGAACCTCATAGACTGGAGAGCTTCAGATCTCCTTGTTCCCACTGCCGCCACTGAACATAATAACATCATTGATGATGACATCATCCCACATGATATGCATGAAATACCTGAAGCATGTAAAGTATGCGAAACATGTAACCTATACAATGATAACAAGACAGATGAGACATTTGTAGACCTCATCTTCTTTGAAGACATTCTGACCTCTGATGATGAAGCCTCTATGGTCTTGAACATTCTGCTCTAAGTCCCTTGGTTATACTGAATAATGCCAGCACCGGCATTCTGAGGTGACATGGAATTGTTCCAGTACTGACATTTTGATATAATACTAAATTATACCAGCATCCTGAATCTGTACAACCATCAGTATCAACTCTAGAACTTAGCTGTTTTTCTTGTCCTGGTATTTTATTTTAGTTATTGGAATTTATATTTAGCTTTATATCTTAGTAACCATTGAATTATATTTTGTATAAATACCCCTCTTATTTCCTCTGAAATAAAGTCAGTTCCAGTTTACTTACACACAATCTCTTGCAAGTAATCTAAGAAATAACAAAATAGTTAAAGACAAGAAGTTTGAGGACTATAAGACCTTGGGAAGACACTCCAATAAGAACTTGCTTATAACAAACTTGAGTTAGTCTAAGAGATACATCTTGAAGAGAATCTGATGTATTTGAAAGACTCAGTGACCACTACATGACAATTTGGTGCCCATTGGCTGGTGATTCAAGATGAATCCCTCACTTTCAAGCTGAAAAATGAACAACCCCCACAATAACTACTCTGACTACAAGAGTCACCCTTGTAAGAATTCAAGACAAGATAGAAATGTGTCCTCCCACATTCTATGGATATACTACTGAAGAGTCAATCCTGACCTTCATTGAAGACTTTGAACAATTCGCCACTGTATGAGCCCTTAGTGTAGATGCACAATTAGCCCTTCTACCAGTTAGCCTCAGAGGACCTACCAGAGACAAGTTCAATACAGCCACTATTGCTGATTCTGGTGCAGCCAAACTTGCCAACATGAAGGCCTTCCTCAGAACAATATACTATACTGAAGATATCAAGCAAGCTCTCAAGGATCAACTCAATACTATCTGCTAGGGACTTAGTGAAGATCCCAACTCATTCTATACCTGAATCTACCACTAGATTGTCTTGGCTGGCTATGATGACCACCTCAAGGAACAAATAGCAGATTCAACCTTCCTCAAAGGAGTTCACTCTGAAATTGCTCTAGCAATCTAGTCTACCCCAGCTGTATTGACTCTTGATCAGAAAGTGGTCTTTATACAGAGATATTGAACTACCAGACACCCTGCTGAACATTCAATGGAGAAAATAACTGGCATCAAGATGGAGCCATCAAAGCCAACCAGTATTATATCTACTATAGTTATAAACAGACAACCAACCCCATCTACCCCCAAGGCAGCCAAAGCTGACCCAGTGGAGGAACTCGCCAAGCAGTTTACTGAGATGACTATACACCTTGGTGATGTTGTTAGAGAAGTCCAAAGTGCCAACAGGAGACCAGTGCAGAGATTTGTAGCTGCTACAGAAGAACGTAATATCACATGCTTCAGATATAGAGAGGAAGGCCACTATGCAAAGAATTGCATAACCAAAACAAGACACAAAGCCCAATCAAGCAATGCTAGCAGAACCAGAGAACAAACCAATGCAGTAGTCATCGAGGAGATTGGTGACACTGATGATGAAGAATACTATAAGGAGCTTGAATTCTACCCCGCTACTGAAGGTACCAGAACCTGGTCCAAGCCCTATGACAAGAAGAGCAACAGCAAGCCAGTTGGAAGACTAAAGAAGACCCCAGCTATCACTATTTAAAGCAAGACTCAACCTAAGGAGATTGATCAAGATATGGAGTTAGATAAAGCTGCCTGCCAAATCATTAAAGGCACTACTCCAGTCTTAGGAGAAAGCGAAAGCAAGAAGGAACAGAAGCTGTGCAAGACCAAGATCCATCAGTATGATATCTACAAGGACCTCAAGAAATAGAAGGTCAATGCTACTTTTGGATAGCTAGCTGAAGTCTCTGCCTTCAGACAACAGTTGAGAGTAGGACTTACAACTACTACCAAGAATCAAGAGTACAAGATTGTAGAAGCTCACAATATACAGGAAGAATCTGAAAACTCAGGTAAAGAATCCGAAAACCAGTGCAAGACATCAGCCTATACCCTGTGTCAGATTGAAGACTGTATCTTTGATGCCATCATTGATACTAGTGCTGGAGGATGTCTCATAAGCAAGAAGGCAATTGACTGCCTAGATTGGGACATTGAAGAGTCCACCAAGATGGTCTATATCACAGCAGATGGTACATGAGCTATCTCTCTTGGCAAAATCCAAGAAGTCTCCATCAAGATAGGAGGAGCTACTATCCTAGTAGATATGATTGTTATAAGTGCCACCAACTATGACATCCTCATCAGCAACCAATGGTTCTACAAGGCCAAGGCCATCATTGATCTCAATGCCCAGAAGATGCAGATCAACTATAGAGGAAGAAAGGTACGAGTCTCTATCAATATTCACAAAGGAGTTCTACCAGACATGGAGGAAGGAGATGAAGAGAACACAGAAGTCTTCATGCACTTGGTGAACAAGAACAAGAACAAGAACAAGACACCCAAGCTCATAGATGAGCAGTGGTACAACAAGATCATCGATGGATATGCCCCTCAAGGAAGATGTCCCCATGGTACTAGAATATACTGCTCTGAACACCTGAATGACTGCTGGTCCTGTATCAGTGAAGTCTGGAAAATCTGCCAACAGAAATATGAGCAAGAAGCTGCTGAAGCAAAAAGGAAAGCTGAAGAAGATGACCAGCCACCAGAGCTTCAAGCTGACAGTGATGATGAGGAGGAACAAGAATCAGACATCACCCTCAAGGTCAAGAAGTTTCACTCTGAAGCCAAGATCCCAGAATACAAGACTGAAGGAGTCATAGGAATGGACCTTGCCAGCATTCAAGATGCTATCCTTGAACTACAGACCACCACCCTACTTGGCATCAGAATTGGAGTCAAGCTGCCAGAGAACCACAATGGAATTATAAAGACCAGGAGCAGTCTGGCCAAAAGTAAAATCTCAGTTGAAGGAGGAGTAATTGACCCTGATTACACTGGTGAGATCTTCCTTATAGTCAGAAATCACAACCCCACCACCCCATTCGAAGTCAAGAAGCATGACAGGATTGGCCAGATACTGATCCATGAAATTAAGAAACCCAAGATCATTGAAGCCATCGAACTCATCAAGACCAAGAGAGGAGAACAAGGCTTTGGATTTACTAGAAAAGGAGCCTATACTGCCACCAAGATTACTGAAATTGAGCACAAGAAAGACAAGGACCAGAACAGGCACACATATACTATTGGAGAAAACTTTCTCCTGGAGGAACAACTTCTCAAGATCCTGCATCAGAATGAAGAAGTACTTGCTACAGACTTTAGGGATATCCACAATCAAGAACCCAAGTACTACCATGAAGTTGATACTGGTGATACCAAGCCCATCTACCAGAAAGCCAGACCCATACCACCTGCCTACTGAGAATGGCTGCAAGCAGAACTCAAGGAAATAGAAGAAGCTGGAATCATCAAGCAAGCTATCAGCCCCTGGGCCTCACCCATTGTCCTTGCTCTAAAGAAAGGAAGTAAGCCTGGAGAGTTTGCATCAAGACTCTGCATTAACTACAGGAAGCTCAATGCCATCACCAAGAAGGATAGGCAGCCCCTACCAAATATTCAAGAAATCCTTACCACTCTTGGAAGCAAAGCCAAATACTACACCACCCTGGATCTGTTCTCAGACTTCCATCAGATTGGTCTCACTCAAGATGCCAGTAAGAAATCAGCCTTCATCACACCTGATGCCACCTATATCTACCTGCGAATGCCATTTGGAATGTGCAATGCCCCAGTAAGTTTTCAGTGAATGATGAACAGAGTCTTCAGTAATGAGATTGGAAAATGGCTCTTTGTCTATGTTGATGATATGATCATCTTCAGTAATACTGCACAGGAACATATCAATCACATACAGCTAGCTCTCAAGAAGCTCAAGGAGTATGACCTCTACATCAAGCCTAAGAAATGCAAGTTTGCAGCTCAAGAAATTGCCTATCTAGGACACCTCATCAACCAGACTGGAATCCACATAGACCCTATGAAGATTGAGGCTGTTGTAGCCTACCCAAGACCCAGAACAACCACAGAAGTCTATGCCTTCCTTTGGACTGGCCAGCTACTACAGAAGATTCATCAAAGGATACTCCAATATTGCAGCACCTATCTATGAGCTACTGAAGAAGGAAATCAAATTTGAATGAACCAAGGAGTGCCAAGAAACCTTCAATGAACTCAAGACCAGGTTGACTCAAACACCTATCCTCAGAAGACCAGATTGGAACCTAGAATTCATCCTGCAGACAGATGCAAGTACTATAGAACTTGGAGCAGTCCTAGCTCAGAAGAAAGATAGACATGAATATGTCATCTCCTATGCAAGCTGAGGTACCCATGGAGCAGAACAGAACTATAAGTCATGCAAGCTCGAATGCTTAGCAGTAGTTTGGGCAGTAGACAAGTTCCACTACTACCTAGCTGAGAAACACTTCACCATTCAAACAGACCATTCTGCTCTTGCCTGGCTATTCCACACTCTGAACTCCAAAGGAATATATGCCAGATAGATCTACAGGCTGCAAGAGTATGACTGTACTGTCAAGCACCACTTAGGAAAAACCAATATCAATGCCGATGTACTCTCAAAGACACCCCAAAACACTCCCATCAAGACTATTCAATATGAATAAGGAGTTATACTATGGATTAATCAGCTATCTTGGGCAGCGGAAGATGCCCAACCACCTCAAACCCTGGACAATCACTAATATTAACTAGACTTGGAAATAGTTTAAACTAAACAACACTATACTCAGAAAAGGAGGAAAGCTAGTAATACCTGAACACAAGAAGTATCAAGTAATGAAGAAAGTACACAAGTAAGGATACCTAGAAGGAACCAACACATATGACAAGATAAGAAGAACTATATATATGGTGGCCTAAGATGGAAGAAGACCTGTGCCAATTTGTCAAGGATGTGACAAGTGCCAAAAACAGAAACAAGATCAGTAAGACTAGGCACCTGGGTCATCAAGAATTGAGCCTATCTCCTTCCACTACATCCAATGGATATCATTGGGTCACTACCAGTAACATTATCAGGAAACCACTATATTATAGTTATTGTAGATCTCTTTACCAAATAGATAGAAGCAGGAGTATTACAAGAAGCCAATGCCCTCTCTATAACTGACTTCCTGTATCGAGAAATCATCTGCCACTACAAGACATCAAAGCAAATCACAACAGACCATGGCACAGAATTTGTCAATGGATTCTATGAGATAATATATCAGAAATATAAGATCCAGCACATCAAGACCACTGTATACCACCCTCAAGAAAATGGACAGATAGAGAGAACCAATAAGACTCTTAAGAACATCCTGGCAAAGATCTTGGAGACATATGAGAATTGGGATAACTATCTCCCAACTACCCTCTCTGTCCTATGAGACATACGGTCACAGAGCACATACTTTACCCCAAGGGAACTGCTCTTTGGAGAAGAAGATTCTGATGGAACCTCAGCCACAAATCTAGACCTAACTTGGAGATGGGTCGATGCAGAAATCAGAAGACTATATCAAATCAGAAAGAAGACTGAAGATTATATCATCAAGTCACAAGCACTGACAAGGAAGAATGTGGAAAAGAATCATAAGATCCTAGAACCCATCCAAATTGGAGAAAAGGTTCTACTATATCAAAATATAGTAGAAGCCTCATGGTCACAAAAACTGGAGCCCAAATGGGAAGGACCCTTCTATGTACAAGATATCAAGGGAACTACCTTCTGGCTTAGAAAAATCTCAGAGACTATACTGCCTACCACAGTACATAGAAACAGATTCAAGAAGTACCATAAACCTATACAAGAGAAGCAAAATGTAATGACTACCCATGAGGTTCTAGTTTGCAAATCATAACAGTATGTCCCGTGACCAGCAGGCTATCTGTCTGGACCATTCTCTAAGGGATATGGTACCAGCAACTACTCATCCATGAGACTTTTGAAGCCAGAGGAGTTCGAACTATCAACTGATTGGTCAAGATCAGAATCAGGCCCTTGCTCTATATGAAGGGAGTGATCCTTCACCATCATGCCAAAATATAAAGAGAAGATGCCAGTCCATAAACACCACTTTTTGACCCCTTGCCAGAGGTTATGGGATCAGTAAATTTTTCAGGACTGGACTAATGAATAAGGATGCTTGAGAAGATCCTTATTCAGGAGGAAGATATAATGGTGATCCCAGAATGATGACATCAGTACAGGAGACAGTCTTTCCTTACAAGGTACTAGATTGGAGCACAAGAAGATCATACAGCATATGAGATGAGCAATGATGACCAACTGTGAGTCATTGTGACCACAGTATAAGCATCCTGAGGAATATAAAAGAAGGATTAAGGAACCACAGTAGCAGCAACCAACAAGACCCACCAATCCCAAAATAGCTCAAAAACTTACTACAAACGAAATGCCTGCTGCTCACCAAACCTCAAGATCAAGGAACTACCAAGGCACCTCAGTCGAAGAGAGGATGTTCCAAGACATCAGAAGAGCCATGAGGACCTACTCAAGAAGGACTCCTAGTATCAACCTGGGTACTGGTGACCCTTATCACTATATCCTCTACTGCTATGAAATGGAAACAAGGATCACCATTGCTACTGAATACCTCCAAATGTGGCAGGAGTACAAAATAGGAAACCTCCTCTGCCAGGAGTTCCCATAAGCCAGCCCTCAAGAGCTACAAGATGCCACTCCTATGGATGTATATGAGGCAAGAATAACTAAGAAGATCCACCAAATCTTCAGGCATACACCATGGTCAATCCCCAACTTGGAGTATGTTAGAGTCTCAGATTTCAGAGACCTATCATCCCACCATATCAATGCACTAGAAGCCAGAGTGGCTACAGAAGCCCAGTCCACTATCACTCTCAATAGTGATAAAGTAAAAGACTTCTGGCATCCTATTCTCCAGGACAACCCAGATCAATTCCTATAAGGATTGATCTTAGTATTCTAAGACCCAAGCATCTAGATTAGACCTCCCCAAGACCCCACATTTGTTCCCTATTTTGTGGAAGAAAACCTCATAGACTAGAGAGCTCCAGATCTCCTTGTTCCTGCCGCTGCCACCAAATGTGATGACATCATTGGTGATGACATCATCCTGCATGACATACACGAGATGCGTGATATGCACAAAATACCCAAAGCATACAAAGTATGCAAAATGCATGACCTATGCAATGATGACGAGACAGATGAGACATTTATAGACCTCATCTCCTTTGAAGACATCCTGACCTCTGATGATGAAGCCCCTATAGTCTTGAACATTCTACTCTAAGTCCCTTGGTTACACTGAATAATGCTAGCACTGGCATTCTGATGTGATACCAAATAATGCCAGCACCGGTATTCTGAGGTGATGTGGAATTGTTCCAGCACTGGCATTTTGATATAACACTGAATTATACCAGCATCCTGAACCTGTACAATCATCAGTGCTGACCCTGGAACTTAGTAGTTTTTCCTGTTCTGGCATTTTATTTTAGTTATTGGAATTTATATTTAGCTTTATATCTTAGCAACCATTGAATTATATTTTGTATAAATACCCCTCTTATTTTCTCTGAAATAAAGTCAGTTCTGGTTCACTTATATATAATCCCTTGCAAGCAATCTAAGAGATAACAAGACAGTTAAAGATAAGAAGTTTGAGGACTATAAGACCTTGGGAAGGTACTCTAATAAGAACTTGCTTATAACAAACTTGAGTTAGTCTAAGAGATACATCTTGAAGAGAATCTGGTGTATTTGAAGGACTCAGCAACCACTACATGACAATAGAAATAAAGAACTCAAATAGATACATAATAGATGAGAGACTTGGGAAATAATAAAGAAGAAGTAACTAAGCTCTAGAGCTGAGATAAGAAAGAAGCTATGACTAGTAAAAAATGAAACTACAATATGCTAGTCCAATAGCAGAAAGAAGTAAAATAGTAATAATCAATAATCTTCTTATCAACTCAAGATCATAAGTAGTAATGAGATTTTTTTTTTTTTTTTTTATAATTATATAAACTTC
>RBNI01003361.1:0-16025 GCA_003990745.1 Jimgerdemannia flammicorona
AGGCTAATCTAACTATATTATGACTGCTAATCTATTTATAGGTTTAGGCGCTGTCTGGGTAGTCTTCGATGACATCACCATCAATGACATCATCTCTGATGAAGTAGTCATCTAGGAAAAGTGGTTCGCGGATTACTTCTCCTTGTTGGCTGAGGTAATAATATATTGGGACTTCATCTCCGTCCCATAGAATAGCATCATCTGTCTCGTATGCTGGATAAGGTGTTGGGGGGCGAAGAAGTGGTGCATCGTCTTCGTTTTCATCGGATTTGCTGTCTGCATACCTTCTGTAGGTTACAGCACTATGAGTCGCGGGGTTGTAGTATGCTGGCGGTTGTGGTTCATGTCGCTCATACTCGGGTGGTAGAGTGGTTGGTTCAATCTCGAGGGTTGTCTGAAGGTACAGGTTGTGTTCTCCAGTCTCTTCATTGTAGTTGAAGTAGTCGGGGGTGAATGCAGGTTGGTATTCGTGCCAGTGGTCATTGTCCCAATAAGTCTCGTATGTGGTTATGAACTATTCTAGGTTCATTGGCAGAGTTGGCGGTGTGATCAGAGTTGGAAGAGATCCTTGGCTTGAGGTCATGTCAGCATCGGAAGGATCATTGTCTTCTGCTTCATCTTTGTCGAAGTTGATTATATCATAGACGTCCTTCATGGTGTATCCAACTTGGAGCATTTGCAGGATATGATCATCGGGGTGTGGGAAGGTTCTGTCTGTGGTTTCAACATACTCAAGGTACTTGTGGTTGAGTTCTTGTATCATGTCGTCGATTTGGCCGTAGGACAGGGTAGCAACCATTTCGCTGGTAGTAACTCAGAGGCGGGGAATAAAGGTGCTGTACTCGTAGAAGAGCTCTCGGTGTTTACGGGCGATGAGTTTCTGGTGTTGAGACATCTGGGTAATGTCTGTATCATGGTGGTGTTCAACCATGTCTTCCAGGAGACGGCCAATCTGGTAGTAGCTTGAGATTTGTCCAATCCGGTGGGCCTCGTTAAGCATGTTCAGGGCGTTCCATCGGGCTTCCACGAAGTAGAGAGGTGCTTGGCTATAGATATTCATGAGGGGCAGAGGGGGTGTAGCTCGGTTGACAATGGCATTCCAAATGTCAGCGCGGATGCGGTTGTAGATCTCAGTAGTCATGTTTGTGTGTTTGGAAGTTGTGGGTGTTATTTGTTTTGGTTCTCTGTTTCGACGCGTCTCGGGGCTGGGTATATATGCATTTGTTCTGGATTGGTAAGATCCTGTTTGTGTGAATCTTGTGTTCCGTGACTTGGTATTGACTCAGCTTTGTGCGCTGTGACTTCTGTTTGACTCAGCTTCATGATCTTGCAGGTGATTTCCAGATTTGTTTAGAGATCGCATGTGATTTCTGTGGCTTGGAGGTTGTGTGCTTACATGATCCATCTGCCATAATAACTCTTACTTTGATTTCTTTATCAATTCTCTATCTAATTCTTTCTAACATTTGCTGAGTGATGAGACAAACTGCTGCTCCAGTATTAATAAGAATTATGGCACTTTTACTATATACTTTCCCATTAGCCAGCCTTATGGATTGATGTTCTTGATACCAGTGTTCATGAACTATAAAGATGGTACTTGGCTCCAGAGTATATAGTCCTTGGACAGAAACTCTCTGGGTATCTTCTTTGGCTTCCTTGAGGAACTTTCATCTAACTTCTGGTATATTCTTAAGGACTTGTTTAAATTTGAGGCCTGTATTCTGGGTGCAGAGGTATTTTCAAAGTGAGGCTACTTCATGAGGTTTACTACTACTTTAATGTCTGAATTTCTTAGGGTGAATCCTCTCATTTCTATTGGGCATTTAATCAGCTAAAGATTCTATACTCATATGTTCCTCTTCTTTGAGGTCAGGTAGAGAGAAACTTCTTAATATTCTTAATAGACCAACTTCTGGTTCAGGGGTGTCTCTTCTAACTCTCTTATCACTTTCTTGAGATATATCTGAGGATAAATAGCTATGTCTCAGATGTTTGTCTATAATATGATTACTGGCAATGGTGGTTGGAGTGGGGTTCTTGTGGGTCTTCCTCATCCTCTAGTCTGAGCAGGTGCTACTTTCCAAGTCACCTTAGAGGGAAAGGCTTCAAAGTATAGATAGGTATCATCTTGGCCATAAAGCTAGGCAGCTTTTTCTTCTATTTCTTGAGTTTCTTCATCCATCTAAATGAGGTTGACATTTCTATCATTGGACAGAATCTGTTTCTTTGGGCAGAATCTCTGAATGTGACCTTGATTTCTACAACTAAAGCAAGTTAGAATATAGGAACCTATTGCTAGTAAATCTATAGTTGAAACTGATAGAGCCTGAGTGGAGTTTCTGTTTTCTTGCTATCAGTAGTCAGGACTATTATCTTAATGATAATATTGCCATCTTCTTTCTTAGTTCTTAAACTATATAACTGCAATGGCTAAATCTTTTATTTGTTTTATAAGTATTATTATAGAGTCTTCTTGAGTTCTTGGTAGAGACAGCAGTTATTGCCTGTACTGGATTGGAATTGAGGGTAGGGGTCTGGTCTCATAGTTGGTCAACTGGCCTCTCAAGTAAGCATTCTCTTATTCTAGAGTCATTCTATGAATTCTTGAAATTTCAGCTTAAGCTGGCTCTTGATATTCTTGAGTCTGCCAGAGTGATCTATAGTCTACTTCCCAGCATCCTTATACTCCTACAACTTATTGTTTAATACTTTGATAGTCCATCCTAATAACTTGTCTTTAAAGCTCTGAAAATATTCTATTGAGGAAGATGGTTGAGGCTAGAGCCAGTTAGACTGCAGGTTTCAAGTTTGGCTTAATCATCTGAGCTTAAATTTGATGGTAGTAGCTTTTTGGAATTTTATTGGCAGCTTGGCTCATATAGGTCAAAGCTTCTTGTGCTTCTTATTAATGCTCAAGACTATTGAACTGAGTATAGAGCTAGATCTTATAGATATTATATCTATCTGCATGATCTCCATTTGCTTAAAGATTGTTAGCTTATTCTATTACATGGATTTCTCCTCTAATCTTCCTTGCTTGGTTATACTTCTATAGGACAGAACCTCTCAGGAGTAATTCTACAATTCTGAGCTTTCTCAGGATATTCCACTGCTTGGCTACTACTTGTACTTTGATTTTTCCAAGAAATTCCTCAATATCTTCACCATCTATACTATGGAATTTCTGAAGATAGCTTATCTCTGATTCATTTTCACTATCTGAGTCTGGTTCTGGATTGGAATTTCTTGATGAACTGGTGATACTAACAGAGGATGATATCTTAGTGAAGGTGTAGGGAGTCTGGCCCTTCTAATTAAAGCTGATATAGAGGTTCTTAATAGTGGTGATTGTCTGATTGAGTGATAATGATTACTAAATACTAAGGATCTGAGAGGACTTGAGCTTCTCATTTCTTGTGAGTAATAATGGAGTATAAAGGACCAAAGTACTGAGGTTCTGACAATAGGAATAGGACTAATATAACTAATATTTAGTGGGTCTGCCCCTTGCTATTATGAAGTAGGGAGGTTTTATTTATCTTGCTAAGGGTTTATATTTCTGTCTGAGTAGTGATAAAGATTGAATTCATCTCTTGAGTAGTCTGACTGATTTTCTCAATTGTCATCTTCCTCTTGTTCTGGAAGATAAGAGTGATAGTCTTCTTCTCTTTCAGATGTTTCAAAGTATACTTAATCCAGCAGGGTGGTGTGAGTGATGATAGTAGTAATGTAATCACTTCTGCCTGAATCTTTTTTATAGATCAGGGTCTGGTATTCTTCTGGAAAATTCTCTTCTTGTTCTAGACCTTAGATGGGCTCAGGTTATCCTCTGAGTCTTCTTTCTTTTGAGGTCAAACCATAGTCTGTATTACTTACTTCTTCTAATTCAGTTTCTTGACTACTAGTTCTGAATAGAGTGAGGACTGTCCTGACAATAGTGTGTGTTTCTCTTCCTGAAGCAGGCTGCTATTAGCTAGTTTCTCCTAAATTCTCCACTATAGATGGCTGCTGGGTTCTTGAGCCAAATGGTCAAGTCTTTTAAAGAAAACTTTCTCAGTTAAGTACTCAAAATGTAGTATATGATTTGTATAGATTGTTTGTTAAATTGCATGGCTCAATATGCCACTAGTTATTTATATGCTATATATCTCTTTAACTTTAACAATATTTTGACTCAATGTTCTGTTCAACTACTGTTTGATTTATTCATATTTCTTACATCAGATTGGAGTTTGCATATTGCTGAAGTTCACATATTGGTCACATGACTAGACTTTCAGAATGGCAAAATAGTCAAAGGACTTTTATGCAGTCTCTGGTGGTCTTAGAGTAACAATTATCCTGGTATTCTTGACTAAGTTTCCTGGCAAGTTTCTGGGAGAGGTATTCTCTATATTTCTGGCAGCATTCTGAGGTCTTGTACATATTTCATAGCAGCAGTCTTGACTGACTGTAGTAGCATTTTCTTGACAGTTTTTATTGCAGTTTTCTTTATATATAGTAACAATTTTAACTAACTTGTTCTTGGGTTTCCTGCTGGCATTTTTGTAGGTTTTTTGAGTTTTCTGACAGGTTGGTGATTATTCTTATATCCTTAAATAAGTTTCCTAGTGATGTTAATATTTTCTAAGTCTTGTATCCTAATGATAGTCTTGATCTTATATCTTAAATTCCATGATGATTTTTAAAACAGCAATAGTAAGAGTAATTCCTTCAACTCTTGGAGTCTTTTTTCAAAGTTCTTATACTCAACTTTCTTTGTCTTTCAGAACTTAAGTTAGTATTACAAACAAATTGACTTGTATTGGATACCAATTAACTGAAGTTTTATTCAATATAAGTCAAAGGGGTATTTATATAAATTTCAAACTATATATGAGACTATGTAATTAGTTATAACTCATAATTACTAAAAGATACTATTTAGTATACTTTTGGAAATCAAGTGACTAACAAGCTAGATAAGGCTAATTTTATATTTGTGATAAATTTGGCTAGTTAATAGATAGTTACTATTTGTGCAACTAACTAACTTACTCAAATTTGGCTAATAGAGCCATCCTCATGCAACTTGAAGTTCAATGTTATTAGAATTATTTCATCCTCATCCTCCTTCTCATTTTCTTTAGGAAGTCTGTTCAAATCATTTTCTACATTCTCTATAGTTATGCTGAGGTTCATGGAGAGCTCTGTGGGTACTAACAGGGGGCTTGTATGCTCCTCCAGAAGGTTGTTAAGATCTTCTTCTCATAAGATTAGTGGTTCACTCTGCTCTGATTCTTGAGATCTCTAACCAATAGTATTGTTATCTACAAAGTAGGATATATTTGTTAAATTCTAAGGATAGCAGACTCTCAGAGGAGGGTCTTAGAACAATGCAATCAGAACTTAAAGAAACTAATCTGAGTTGTCTTCTAGGATGGAGTTCCAAAGGTCTTAAACCTCATCACTTTTAACTATAATAGTAGACTGGGCTTCTTCTATAATTATTTTCTTCAAGATAGTCTTTAGAGTGGCTTGTTAGTTCTTGGATATATATCTGAAACCTTGATATATTCTAAGTTGGGAATGGCCCAAGGTACATGTCTGAAGATCTGATAGACTCTCTTGGCCAACTTCTGTTCATACCTATCTTGGTATATAGTATATGTAATTTTTTAAGAGCTGGCCTGTGGGAGATCTTAGTGGAGATAATGCCCCAACTTATATTCTTACCATATCTAGTGATACTCAATGGCAGTTGAGATTCTTATTTCCATTTTATAGCAATTGAGGGTATAGTGGTAAGGGTCTCTTATAAAGAGGTTCAGATACAGAGTTCTTCTTATATATATCTATATAGCCCTTTTGATATCAGAGAATATCTGATTTTGAACTGATAGATCTGAGTAGTTCCTTGATCTTGCTGTTTAGCAGATAGTATGTATTTTGTTTTGTAGTGAGTTTCTTGTTTGTAGATAATGCCCTATACTTCTTTTTGATACTTCTTTTTATATTCTAAGAAAGTCACCATTTTAGGTTCAGAGATAGAATTATCTTATTTGGAGTAATATACTGCTAAGGTTATATTGAGTTATAATGAGTTCAGATGTAAATTATCTTCTAATTAAAATGAGTCATAGTTGAGTCATAATTTGTAACCAGAGGCTTATAAATTCTAGACAGTCTTCTGGCTTTTGATGTTATCAGTTTCTAAGATATTATTACAATATACATATATATAGTAACTTTATGAACTAAGTATATATAATAAAGTAATAATTTCTTCTAATAATATGAGATAGAAGTAAGTTATAAATGAGAAATATAATTTACTTATTAAGAATAGTATATAAGACTTAGTACTTCTTCTGACCAATTGATAAGCTGTCAGATCATATTGGGTTTATAAGATTATATATAAGAGTAATAGAAGTATAGAGTAATTTAAAAGGAAGGAGTGCTCAGTGGTGGCGGAGAGTATGCTGGGCCTCACAGTGGCTGGGGATGCTCCTGGAGAGATGGGCTGGAGTGCTAGAAGTAGTGCTCTGAATGAGTCAATTCAAATCAAATCTGGATTCGATTTGTCACATGATGGTTTGATCTGAATCTCAAATCCAAAGCCATCAGAATCAACTCAGATTAATCTGAATTACCCCATCTGAATAGCCCCATTCAAATCACCCATCTGAACCACCCCAATCCAAATTACTCAATCTGAATCACTCAATCTGAATTACTCAATCTGAATCACTCAATCTGAATCACTCAATCTGAATCCTCCAATTCAAATCCTCCAATTTGAATCCTCTAATTCAAATCCTTCAATCCAAATCTTCATCTGAATCTTTCAACTGAATCCTCCAATACAAATCCTCCACATAACTCATATGCCAGACACGTCCATAATACAATATATATACATGCATATACAATGCACACACATACATATACATATACATGCAAACATGCAAACACATATGTTGACAGATTAGTCTTCAATAGTTCACAGTACCATTGATGCTTCAAGTCAAACATCCCTGATAGTTCCACACCTTCCATGCAATCCTTGCTCCGAAATCTGACAACATTGTGCTAAGATAGAAGATGATGTTGTTTGTAATTATTGTAGGTAAAAAATTAAGACATACCTATTGATACTTTTTGTTTGTTTTGACATACACATGATATTGTTTCATCCACTCCCATAAACTGTATCAGCCAGAAGTTCAAAATGCTTAGGGGTATGACCTCAAACATAAATTGATACATAAAAGACAAGCACTCTGACAAAATCAAAAAGAACATGGAGACAAATAAAATCAACATCCAAGCTGTAGTGGGTACGTTTATCCAATTGCCCAACCATTTCTGTACCAACAACACTGTTTAATTAAAAATATTTAGCCATACTCTTTGGTAGAATTTCAAAATCAGCTCATTCACTAGATTGTATATAGACCAGCCATTCACAACCATCGAGTGTGATCAATTGCATAGCATCTTTGGCCTCCTCAAGCATGATTTATATTTGCCAAGTACCAATACTATTTGCAAAGATGTCCTGGAGGCCTATAGGAAAGAGCATGACAATCTCTGCCAGATACTTCAGGTAAAATAAGGGTAGCACCGTGACCTTTGCAAGCTGAATTATATAAAAGAGCTCACCAATTTAACCTTACATTCAATAAGTAGAATTCAGCAGGCAAAATTTCATTTATGATCGACACATGGATATCTCCCAAAGCAATTTCATTTCTGGGCATTACCAGTCATTGGATTGACCTTGATTAGCAGCTTAAATCTCTCACCCTTGACTTCATCAAACTTGCTGGCCCTCATTCTGGAGACAACATTGCAGATGCTTTTATTAGTTGTATCTAAGAGCTTAGGATCACAACCAAGGTAAAAAAGGGGGGCTTACCATCAGGTTGATATTTTGAGAGAGGTCCTAAACCAAACTAGATTTTATTAATTATTTATTTTTGTATAAAATTACTGACCAAATATTTCAAGTACAGATTTTGACCATTATGACAGATAATGTCACAAATAACTCAACATTTTTCAAAGTTTTAGCAGCCAGCCTCAAACAGGAAAACATGGCCTTCAGTGTAGAAAGCTACCATGTGCGATGCCAGGCCCATGTACTGAACCTCACTGTTCAGGACTATCTTATACACATAGACAAAACATCCAAGAGAGGAGGGGCCCTGAGTATAATTTCCAAACTGTGTAATCTGGTTGTGTCAGTCTGATCATCTCCACAATGACAAGACAAATTCGCTACACAGTGTAGTGCAATCAGTTTAGTCCTGAAAGAGATTATATTGGATGTCTGTATGTATTGAAACTCAACTTTGCAATGATCTAGCATATGCTGGAGTTTGCTGTAGTATGCATCCTTTTTTTCTTCAGTTGGCTGAAGCAACTTGTTTCAGATAATTGAAGATTTATTTTAAAAAAAAAAAAAACCAAAAAAGCCAATAGATTCAAAAGTGGCTGCTGATACAGAAATACAGGCCGAGGCTCTAGGTGAAAGCAAGTGGGACATACTTAGGAATATTGTCAGAGTTTTCTAAGTAAGTGGTGATTGCTCTGGCTCCACACTCATTTTGTCAGCCTCCACACTCATTTTGTCTGCCTTCGCACAATACAACACCTCACCATATATAACTGCCAATGTTTCAATGATTGTACGAAGGATATAGTCAAAAAAACGACTCTGACAATAAGCTCGGCAATACCAGTATACAACCTTCTGATTGACCAGCTAGAGGACAAGCTCGAGGATAGGCTGGAGGGTTGTGGTGATTTATGGTTGAGCCCAGATCAGAGAGACATCATGGAGGTTACTCTTAGCAAGCTCAGAAAGTACTACTCCCAAACAGATACTGCTGTATACTCAATCAGTACAAGTATATCAATGTCAGTATGTGGCCATTGCCCCTTTCAAAACAGAGAAACCTCTACAAAAACTCACTCTCTCCTCTCCTTCGAACAGTGCTGGACCCATGCTTAAAGCTATAATACCATAAAGATTAGGGCTGGGAGCAGTACTTCATTGAGAGCACCAAGCAAGCCATAATCAAAGTGTACCAGAAAAACTATGAACTGCCACAAGGTTCTGGCTAAAGTTCAGATGAATATGCCAAGAGATCCTTTATGTCCCACATTTACTTCAGCAGAAAGAGGAAGAGGGAGCCATTAGTGGAAGAGCTGCCGTCAATAGACAAACTTACTATTTACCTCGCCAGTGACTGCGTGATCCTGCTAGAGGGCATAGAGGTGCTCAACTGGTGAAAGGTGGGTTGTCAGGTGGGTGTTGGGCTAATTTAACCCACCAATCTAACCACTGCTCTACCTACCACTCTACCCACTGCTCTACCTACCACTCTACCCACTGCTCTACCTACCACTCTACCCACTGCTCTACCTACCACTCTACCCACTGCTCTACCTACCACTCTACCCACTGCTCTACCCACTAGGGCATACAGCTGCATCAAATGGACTTCTCCAGTCTGTGTGGTATGGCTTGGGACTACCTGGTAATTTCTGCCTCCAGCACTCCCATTGAGTGGGTGTTCTCAGGTGGGGTGGACCTCGTTGCCCCAAAGAGGTGTGCGCTGAATGCTGAGACAATCCAGGTATGTATGTGTCTAAAGTCTTAGTGGGGCTCAGGCCACTAAAATTCAGCAGGTCCACAGATAAGTTGGTTGGTCTTGTGGAATATTTAATACCTTTCAAAAAATAATAAAAAAGTAAAAACCCTGAGGACTCAGCCCAGAGTTTGCAGCCCAAGTGGGCAGCAGTTGGCAGGGTTGGTGGTGGAGGGAGTACGCAATGTTTGCAGCCCTCTGCTAGCAGCAAGGGGCAGCCCGAAGCTGTCAGTGCCTGGGTCGGTGGGTGGGTCAGTGGAGGGAGCATGCAAAATTTGCAGCCCTCTGCCAGCAGTAAGGGGCAGCTCCAAGCTGCAAGTGTCCCAGTCAGGAGGGTTGGCAGAGAGAGCACACAAAACTTGCGGCCCTCCACCAGCAGTGAGGGGCAGCCCCAAGCTGTCAGCACCCAGGTCAGTGGGCAGGATTGGTCAGTGGGTTTGGTGGGCACAGGGTTGGCAGAGGGAGTGCACAAAATTTGTGGCCCTCCACCAGCAGCAAGGGGCAGCCAAGCTACAAGTATCTGGGATGGGCAGGGCAGGCAGAGGGAGTGTACAAAATTTGCAGCCCTCTGCCAGCAGCGAGTAGCAGCCCCAAGCTGACAGTACCCAGGTCCGTGAGTAGGGTCGGTCAGTGGGGTTGGTGGGTGTGGGGTCAGTGAGGGAGCATGCAAAATTTGTGGCCCTCCACTGGTAGCAAGGGGTAGCCCAAAGCCACAAGTGTCTGGGATGGGCAGGGCAGGTGGAGGGAGCATACAAAATTTGCAGCCCTCTGCCAGCAGTGCAGGGGCAGCCCCAAGCCACAAAGGAGTCTGGGGCTGAGGGTGCTTCTGGTGGTCAGAGGGTACTTCTGGCAGTCGGAGGGTGCTTCTGGTGGTCAAAGGATATTTCCAGCAGTCGGAGTCTATCACAGATTTGGGCCCCATCACCAGTTTGGGTCCCATGGGCCAAGGGGCTGGTAGGGCCCTATATAACAGCTAAGCTAGTACTACAGAAGAGGTGCCTGGCCCAACCCCTCACATAAGACTGCCCAACCCATACAAAATAACTGCCTAACCCTCATGAAAGACTGCCTATCCCTCATAAAAGATTGCCTAACCCTCACAAAAACTGCTCCACCCACCGGTCCCAGGCCTTGATGAGCCTATCATCTATTGTGAGTGTGACAACTGTTGTGTCTGAGCTCTCCTCAAAGGTGATGGTGCCGTGGTAGTTATGTGGTTGGAAGAAGATGGCTGTGTTGGCTGCAAATGGGACCCCGAAACTGTAGGTGAGATCGTACCAGACTCCACTGCTATCCTCCCAGGTTGGGCCCTTCCTTTCCAGGACATAAAACATTACTGGAGTGACATTGTTGTCTGTGTATATGAGCAGAGAAAGGTTGTGCCCGATATATCCTAATGTGACACAAGTATATAGTTGGTGAACCCTTGGCCCAAGACCTCATACTGCTAGGCTGTGCTGGTGGATGCCTGCCCTTGGTCCAGCCCTGGGAGCCCCTGCTTGGAAACCTGCCAAAACAGATAGTAACCAGTCAGTCCTTTTTGCATATTGGGGACAGAAATCCCCCAGGCTGCAGAAATCCCCTGGGCTGCAGCACCCCAAAAAAGCAGAGCTCCTCACCTCATATGGCATACTAAATTGCACTAAGAACATATGTACAGCTGCGCTGAGATTACCACCAAGCTGGCCTGCCATACGCTCTACCAATCTGCTCAAAGAACCCCAAGATCATAGCCACCATTGCTGCACAGGCTGTATCATGCTCGCATGTAGTTTGCTCTTCAATGGTACTTCTAAAGTTCCAGTAGGAGTACAGAATCTTGTATATCTCTGGATTTGTATCAAAAAGAGTATGTTGGAAAAGAGTGTGATTTATCTGAGGAGGAGTAAAAAAAAAAAAGGGAGACAAGTGCAGGGGATTTCAGAACTCTGGAACCCACCCTTCACCAGTGTTGAAGTATACCCAATTCCTGTCCAAACCCCCCCCTCCTTGCTTTTTTTACCTCCTCTTTCCTGCCACCTGGTATTTGATGCAATTCTCGCAAATCTCATTGATGTGGTAGCAAAGCTTGTCACCATAGAAGTTCCTTATCACCATCGCAACCACCTCTCTACATTTGTTAATAAAGATATGGTTCTCTTCATCATTGGTTACTCCTGCTGGCCAATGGACCCCTTGGTTGAGAACAATTAGCTCTGATTCGAATGTAGACCCCTAAGCCTTGATGATGATGCTGGTACTGCTTATGCTGAACATCTTGCCCTTGAATTTCTCTATTTGATCAGATGCTGGACATGGTTGAACTCAGATAACTTTGAACTCTCCTTTCCAATAGAACTGAGCCCTGATCTGAGGAACCAAGGGATGGGTTGCATGTGGACAGGTTGCATGCAGATGGGTTGTGTGCAGACAGGTTGCATGTGGACAGATTGCATTTAAACAGATTGCGTGCAGATAGGTTGTGTGTAGACAGGTTGTATGCAAATGGGTTGCATGTGGGTGTGGGTATTTTTTAGGAGGAGACCACATAAAAAATGAAATTAAATAAAACACAGAGATGGGTATTTCAGAAAAAGAGCATGAGTGAGTGAGTGAGTGAGCTGCATGCTGATGAGTTGTACAAGATTGCTCATGAAGACTTACTTCTGTTCCTTTTGAGACCTCTGCCATGCTATACATTGACTCAACAGCTTAGCCACTAAAGGCATGCCCTGCAACATCCTCCAACCTTTCTTCATCTTGACCAGATGTTGTGAATAAAGTTGGCAGATCTCGCCATAGAGCTGTAGACCCTAAGAAGAGCATGAGGTGAATCAGGTTATACTGGGGGAATTTAAACAAGTAAAAAGTAGTAGCAGAAAAGAGCAACCTACATCTACTACTGACTACTCCAAAAAGGCTACTGTGTACATAGCTGTGAGGTCTGTGAATTCCGAGGTCTGAAGGGCTGCCATGAGTTGTTGCCAGAATTCACCCTTATTCCCACCATTATTGTCACCATCACCATCACCATCACCACCGCCATCACCCCTTTGGCTCTCAATGAGCAGCTTGTGTGCTGCCCATATGAGAAAGAATCTAACATTGTCAGCAGACTACCTCAAATACTCTCTCTTTTGATGATCATTATAGGGTAAAAAATGAGTAGACTGGACAATGTATGAATTAAGGGCTGCTGTTTTGTTTGCTCATGATGCGGCAGGAAAGAGCAAAGAAAAAGAACAAAGAAAAGAGAGAGAACAAAGAAAAGGGTGATGTCACCAAAGTGTGGTAGAAAAAAAAAAACAAGAGCGAAATGAATAAAAGAAAGGGTGATATCACCAAAGATTTCAATCTGGATAGATCAATCTGGATCAGATCACGAGATCAATCTGAGTTGATTTGAATCCATCACATGATGAACCTGAATCAAATCTCATCCAGATCAACTCCATTTGTTTGGAACACTAGCTAGAAGATAGTGAGGTGGTAGACTGGCACATTGCAAGGATTCAGAAGAAAGTCAGAGAACTTAAGAAGGTGCTATGATTAGAGGAAGAGGCTAAATTGAAGGAGATGGTGATAAGGTTGAGGTGGCAAGGGCTGGAGAAAGGGGAGTGACCCACTTGGTTTTTATCGCAGATGTTACAAGCATGGAGAACTAAGCAGCAGTGGGATGGCATCTTGGATGAGGATGGAGAGATAGTGGTGGGGACTCCAGCAATTCTGAAATTGCTAAGGTCCCACTGGGAGAACCTATAGAGTGAGAAAGAAGGGAGTGGAGATGTCTTGGACATTGAATGGCAGTTGGAGAGTTGGCATCCGAACCCCACAATGGGTTTAGGGGCTCTAGGGGACTGAGTGAGAGGGGAGGAGGTATGCAAGGTCCTGGCTTCGACAAGCAAGGGGATGGTACCAGGAGATGATGGGCTTCCCTGGGATTTTTGGAAAAAGATGGCCAGGGTGGAGGTAGTGTTGGAGGAGTTAACAGGGATGTTCAATGAGGTTCTTCAGTCTGGAACTTGGATTGGGGGCCAGTGGCTAGAGCTGGTCTCTTGGCTCTTTAAGGATAAGGAGAGAAGGGAAGATTGGAAGAACTGGCATCCAATCATGCTCCTTGATATGGACTGCAAGCTGGTTATGAAGGTCTTGGTGACTAGGCTGCAGGGGATCACTCAGCAAGTGCTGGGAGTGGAGCAGAGAGGTTTTGTTGGTGGTCAGTTGATTTGAGATGGGATGGTCTGGGTTTATGGAGTGATTGAAGGAGCTCAGGCTGCCGGGGTTGATGGCCGACTGGTGTTCTGAATCAGGAGAAGGTATATGATAGAGTGCAAAGGATCTGGCTAGAAGGGGTGCCAAAGAGGGTGGGTGTTTCACCAGAGTTCTGGAGGTCATTAATCAGTCTTTTAGAGGACAGTCAGGCAGCCTTGGTGGTCAATGGACACAGGGGTGTCACCTTCTCTCTGGGTCATGGGGTGCTACAGAGGGATCCTTTGTTACCTATCTTATATACTCTATCCCTGGAGCCCCTGTTGGACAGGATCAGGCATCGAATTGAGGGGTTTGGACATTCTAGGGATTAATTAGAAGGTGAGGGTCTTTGCAGATGATATGGTAGTTGGATTGGGTTCGTTGGTAGATGTGGAGGAATTATGGTAGACTGTGGAATAGTATGAGAGGGGCTCTGGTGCTAGGCTCAATTGGCACAAATGTGAGACTATAGTATTGGGTGGAGGAATAGTTGGTGGTAACATGATTGGGATGGTGGTGCTAGCAGGGGATCTTGTGTACTATCTGGGGATCTACTTCTCTATATATAGGTCTCTCCTTTCTTATGCTTGGTGGGAATAGCAACTCCTAGTATGGGGGAATGTGCTTTTATGGTGGGGTGCTCAGTACATTTCCTTGGCAGGATGGGTGATGGTGCTGAATGTGTATTGACTGCCGAAGTTGTGGTATGTGGGGTACTATCTGGACTTCCCAGCATAGATAGTCAGGTGCCTTCTGAAGATGACTAGGACATAGATCTGGACTAGGTGGCAGAGTCAGATAGGTTGGAAGGTGCTGACTCTACCTGTGGATGGCAGAGGATTGGGCTTGGTGGACTTCCCCAAACACCTTCATTGCTTGCGAGCATGGTGGCTGAAGAGGGCGAGTGAGTTATGGGGACAGGAGTGGGTACCACTCATGCAAAGGGTGTGGGAGACCCAGTATTCCCCCTGTGGTATCTGCTTGCAATAGTGGCCCTGGATGGGAGTGAGAGGATGCAGTATAAGGGCTTTTGGTGGGGAGTGGTAGATGGTGCCTGGTGAATTGGTCTATAATGATGGGGTGATAAAGGTGAGGGAGATTGGGGACCATAGATGTGGAGATAGGACAGACTTCTGTTAGGTGGCACTTTGGTAGAGGACTTTCGGCTTGGCGATGGTATAGAGTGCTTGCGGGGCTTAGGGGGGGACCTGTGGCCTGTTGCATGGCAGAGGGTGGGGATTGGTGAGGGGTGGGACTGGAATGGGCTTTGGCCCTTGAGCAAGCAGGTGATGCAGTGGCTCCCCCCCAAGTTCTGAGTAGTGTGGTGGTGGTTTCTAAGGTGGAATGTGATGTTGAACTTTCAGTCTGGGTACTTGGTGGCAGATGGCCAGTATGAGTGTCAGAAATGTTTGGATGTTGGACAGGAAGGAGGAGTGATTCAAATGTCTTAACATTGGCTTAGTGAGTGTGACATTCTGGAGGTTTTTTGACACTACATTGCAGACAGGTTAGGGCTGCGAGCACTGGTAGGAGGGGAAGGGGAGAGATGGGGAGAGCTCCACTGCAGGTTGGTGGGGGGGATTGGTAATGAATGGCTGACCCTGGGTTGGGCTCTGGCAATTTGGGTTAGGCTAGCTGGACATTGGTTATATGTATTCTAGGAGGGTCAGTGAATAGGGATTGGAGATAGAGTGGCATGGTGGGAATGGCTGTTATTGGACATTTTGAATAGCTGGTGGTGGGGGTGGGGACCTAGAGGGGATAGACACCAGAGACTAGTGAAATATATATACTGGAAAAGTGGAGAGTGGATCCAGGTGGTGGGTGACTGGGTTGTCTTCCAACAGGGTGAGATAGAGGGGGGTGAGGGAGATCCAAGGGGTATTGGGTGAGGGGATGGGGGTGATATTGTATTATTAATATAGATTACAGTAATAAAGGGAAGTCCAAGTGACTATAAAAAAAAAAAAAAAAAAAAAAAAAAAAAAAAATATAGAGTAATTTAAAGCTCAGCACTCCTTTCTCAGCAACGAGGTAAACGCCTCGTGATATCGGTAATTGACTGAAGTTTCCGAAGAGTTCTGCTAAGTCATTATTATATTGCGCGTTTGTGGACTTTTCGATAAAGGCGTTCCACTGGTCGATGGCAAT
>RBNI01003362.1:0-16024 GCA_003990745.1 Jimgerdemannia flammicorona
AAAAAAAAAAAAAAAAAAAAAAAAAAAAAAAAAAAAAGGGGGGGGAAATCCGAGGAAAATGCTCACATGGTGTTCCTGGCCTTCAGCTCAACGCGATAGCAGTCCTTGACCTCGTCAGCGAAGAAGGTGCCGGCCTGGTTGAAGGAATTATTCCACCGCTCGTACTTCTTCAGGTTCTTTTCCGATGGCGGGATAAAGTAGAAAGTCTTGGCGCCCGAGAGGATGTGGTAGAACACCTACAGGTAGAGGCAAGCGCGGAATAGCCGACAAAAAGTGGGGCCCGGATCAGAATCGGCAAGCCGAGAAACGAGAGTCAAATTTGAAGCGAGCGAAGTCGCAAAAAGCCTACCGATGTCCCGCCAAAGTCGATGTGACTGTCAAGTAAGGAATCGATTTGCACGCGGATGATGATAAAAATCAAGGAATCAAACGGTGTTTGATGTATAGTCTGGAGGGCTACACTAGCTACGTCGGCAGAGGGTGCCTAGCCATGAAAACACGACTTACAAGTCGGTATACGAATCCTTCACGCTCATCAAGCAGTAGAGTTGCACCTTGGGGTACTCGGTCTTCTTGAGCTCCGGTGGCCACATGTGATCGGCCCAATCGAGCTCCCTGCGGAGCGAGCGAAGAGGATGAACGGTGAGATGGGGATGCTTCTTGGAGGAAGCAGAATAGGAGTGAAGTGGAAGCCTGAAGGAAAAGCAGAGACAAGAACTGCCGGGCTCACCTCACGATTCGCGGGCGCACGATCTGCCGGGCCAGCTCGGTGCCGCTCATCTCTAAGCTGATGACGTTGCGAATCTTAGAGCGGGCTGGGTCGTGGAAGAAAGCCGCCCAACTCGACAAGGTCCAACCCGAGAGCTCTTGCTGTGTCGCGACGTCTGGATCGAAAGGGGGGCGGAGGCAAGAAATAAATCATGTGACCGTTGGCTAGTATACACATAAGCAGGTCGAATAAAAAAAAGGTAACAAGTGGCCTACCAATCACATCTACTGGAGTGTTACCACCTAAGAAAGAGGGAGGGAAGCCGTACCCAAAATATAGATATTAGATATTCTCTTCGTCTTCGATTCCAACATCCCAGCACTGTCAACCCTAAAAAGATCACCCCACTCACCGACGAGCGCTGACACATCTCTGACGGAGAGCGAGGGGTCTGGCATGCGCATGTCGAGCCCCTCGGGAGACTCGACGATGAACGGCTGGCGCATGCCCGTCTCGTACACCCAGGCGATGGTGACCTCGTCGCCGCATTTCCGTGGGAACGTGTCCGAGAGGAAGCGCTTGGAGGCCAGGATCTTGCCCCACACGTGCTCGTCGGCCGCCAGTCCATTGTCCAGGTCGGCGTAGTTGAGCTTGATGTGCTCGCGCGAGGACTTGCGCTGCAGCTTCTTGTCTTTTCAGGGGAAGGGGAGTGGGTGGTGAGAGAGGAATTTCGGGGAAAAGTGCCGAGAATCAAGCGCGAAAAGGGACTCGAAGGTGTTGTGCCAAGATTACATGTGCTGGGCCCGTGCGCGCTCTCGCACCTCGCGCAGTGGTACTGGTCGAAGCGATCGCACTCTTCTGCGGTGAGGCCGAGGCATGAATTGTGATACCAAATTTCGCAAATGTCACACATTAGCCAGGTGTCGAGACGGGCGACCAGTGGGGCCTGCTCCTCGGGGCATAGCGGGCAGCGTTCGTTATTGATCTCCATGGTGGAAGTCTCCATGGTGGAAGTTTCGAGAGGTAAATAATAGGGTGGTGGGAAGTGTCGACGAAAGGATACGGGGTGTTGTTCGTGTAGTTCTGGCCCAGACAGACAAGGCAGCGTGCTAGTTTCGTTCAATGTCGAACTGGTGGCTTGTGGCAAACATCAACATTTTGTGACGTGCAAAGACTGTCCTGTCCGTCCATCCGGCTTTAATTATGCACGCCTTCCGCACATTACCACCAAACCTCCGCTCGCCTCCTCGTCCACTTTTACGTTGCCTGCGCCACACCCTGGCTAGCACAAACAGCTCCGCCGCCCCACAAGCGACGCTAATACTCGCCCAAGTGAGGTAGATCAGCATTCGGGAGCCTCGTGGATGGGCGGAAATTGGACGTTCTACCTTAACCCGCTTTTTTTTTTTTTTTTCCTCAAAGTCCTCAAAGCGAAACCTCCACAGAGGAGGCCGAGGAATCTATCCCCTACCACCGTGGTTCCCCCGAGGCCGCCTTCGGCTGCAAGCGGATCGGGTGTGTGGTCCTGCCGCCGGACCTGGACCTGGGGATCAAAGCGATCCTGGAAGGTACTATCTATTTGTATACGCTGCTGGACTTATTGGAAATAATTTAGATTCCGCAGTGTGGCGGGAATCCTGATAAATGGCATAATGCACAACTCACAGATGAGTCCAAAGGCTTGCTCCGCACGGACGCCCTCCGCATCTACGAGTCCTTCCGGTCCACGAGCCGGCTGCAGGAGGACCCCGACGACCCTCCGCCACAATCAAAGCGCTCGGGCAAAGGTCTGTCTCCTGTCACAGTCACATGCGACATCACGTCCCGCGAATCGACACGAAAACTCATCATTTCTCGCAATCACCTACCAGACAAGCGCCCGAGTCACAAATCCAAGGATGCCACACCACTCTCATCCCCCACACTGAATCCGCATGTGATCGACTACGGCCACCGTGAGTCCGTCGCCTACCTCGCCGGCGCCATGTCCTCGACCTACGCCGCGGTGTACAACGTTCTGCGCGAGATCCGCGGTCGAATGCCTACATTTGTGCCGGCAAGCGTGTTCGATTTCGGATCCGGGCCAGGGACTGCACTGTGGTATGTGTGGGAAGGAGGTTATACATGGGAGGAAAATGATGAGGGATCTGGATGGCGCTGACGTTTTGATTTCTCGTATGTAGGGCGTCGCGAGAGGTGTTCCCCGAGAGCCTGGCGAGCTATAGAGGGGTTGATATTTCGGAAGCGATGATTGGGGTTGCTGAGAAGCTTCTAACGCGTGAGTGGTTGTATGATCAGGGCATTGGAATTTAATCGATGGGTTCATTGTCTTTAAGGTTCATTTCCTCTGATATTGCGTCCTTCGTGCGTCCAGATCAGACCGCGGAACACAAGATTACCAACGCCGACTTCCAGCGACACTTTTCGCACGATCCAAGAGTACGTTCTGCCGCTTTCTTCACGTGAATCGCTCGCTCCTGCATTCTCCACACCCATGTCTCTTCCTCCGCACGCCACCCCACCGTTCTCCCTCACATACACACATCCCAGCAACCCAAAACCGACCTCGTCATCAGTGCTTTCGCCTTCGGCGACGTCCCCACTGACGCCATCCGCATCTCCTTGCTCGAGTCGCTCTGGAACCAGACCGGCGACGTCCTGGTAGGGGCTTCTCTCCTCCCCTCCACTGTCTTTGCGGATCTTTATTTTGTTTTCGTTTGTTGACTTTGTCGGGGCCACGTTTCGCCGCATCTTATTTAGGTGCTCATTGAGCGCGGCACACCCGTCGGATACAAGATGATCGTCAAGGCTCGGGAATGGGTGCTACAGCGCGAGAATGGCAAGGGCGGCGAGGAGGGGGGCGCGCATGTGGTTGCGCCGGTAGGTAGCCTTGCGGTTCGGTCGTGTTTGTCACAAATTTTCTTTTTCTTTCTGTATCTTAGTGATGTCTTCACGATTCCTCTTCGAAACGGTATTATCGCCAACTTACATCCATTTCGGCTTCGTTCTCCTCGGCAATTACGCCAGTGCCCGCACGATGGCCCGTGCCCCATGTTGGGTGTTTCCAATCACGACTGGTGCCACTTCTCACAGAGGGTGCAGCGACCAGAGTTCTTGGTACGTTCTTCAGGCTGTTTTGTCGTTGTTTGTCAGTCTCTGGGTGTACAAAGGAATCTGAGTTTATCAATGCCAATCTTTCCGTTTTTTGTTTTTGTTTTTTCGATTGTGACCTTCCAATACAGATGAAAACCAAGCGCTCCAAGATCAACTTCGAGGACGCGCGGTACTCATATGTCGTGCTAAGAAGGGGAAAGAGACCGGTGGCGGCGATGAAAGACGAGGCGTCAGGTGCGGTGTTTTTATTTTTTGTTTTTATAGTTCTCTTGATCGAGCCATTTTGACGAATGGATTTCTCATCTAACCGTTCGAACTGCAGACACGACGGACCTCGTCTCCACCGCCTACGGCTGGCCACGCCTCGTCCGCCCGCCTCTGAAGCCCAAAAAGCACATTATCATGGACGTATGCGCGCCCGCCGGTACGCCATATATGTTATTTACGATTTGATGGCGCATCCATCTCATCCGTTACCCCTCCTTGACCCGATTGGTAACACCCATCTCCTCGACCAGGCCACCTCGAGCGCATGATCATCCCCAAGTCGCAGGGCAAGGTAGCATTCTATGATGCGCGCAAGGTCTCATGGGGCGATTTGTTTCCGCATCCGCCAAAGAATCCGGGAGTGAGGAGGGGTGAGGTGACGGTGGATGGGGTAGCAAGTAAGCAGAGCAAAGGAGAGGGCCGGCGGAAGGTACCGATATCATAATGAATTATATTGTACTGGTTGCTTTTGTCTTTGGATTATTGTGGTGGTCAGTTTTGGCTCAAGTGCCATGGCAAATCGATAGAATCACATCGAAATAGAACTTCTGATTACTTGCAGTCTTGTGTCTCTGAATCATGCAATCTTTGGTATTCGTACTAAGTATTTGACCACGGACGCTCAATTTTGGAGTATGGCGTGGGACCGAATTTCGCATTACCCCATACCACAATTTATACAAGTTATTGATGATATAATCGGATAATTATAGTGTAATGTTGTGAACAGGGTAAATAATCAGTAATGAGATAACAGAATCAGTAATTGGTAACAGGATAAGAGCTAAATATAAGTAAGGGTGTTTCATTACTTTGATTAATATAGTAGAATATAGAAATACTATTTTGTATTTTTGTGGGCAATAAATACTGATTGGAAAAAAAAAAAAAAAAAAAAAAAAAAATGCTATTGAGTGACGTCACGTCGAATGTTTTGAAATAACTACACCTGTTACTCTGACGGCCACCATCTCTCTTCTATCCCCTCTCGTCTCTTTATAACTTTCCACATCTACATCATGAGCAAGAGAGGAGCCGATAAACAGCTCACCCAGCTGAACGCCGATGAAGAAGAAATCGACGTTCGTCTACCTCCGCCCAGAATCTGACGCGCTTGATTACCTGTGCCTTTCGCGGTTTTCTCCCTAACTCATCACCTTTTGATCTGGTAGAACGAAGAATCGGGCGAGTTCCAAAAAGCGCCGGATGATGTCATTGCGAGCCGAACGTGAGTACTCTCTATCACTTGTGATATTTTGAGCCCGAGGGCATCAAGCTAATAAGCTTTGTTTTGGCGCCTTTAGCATAAGGAAGCCAAAGGGCAGACTCTCTAAGCTTAACGGAGGGGTACGCATCCATTCCTCTTCGCATCATGACTTCAAGGCGCGCGCGACTTCACGAGCTCACAGTCCACTAACCAACATTCGCACCTTTAACTTTTCAGGCAGCGGCGGCGCCACCAAAGCCCGCACCCTTTGCAGGGTTCAACGCATTCGGAGCCTCCCCAGCGGCGACTACCACCACCACCACGGATTCCGCGTCCTCGGCCCCGAAGCCCTACGCAAATTTCTCCTTCTCGGGCTCGGCGCCCAGTTCTTTCTCGTTCCAGACTCCGACATCCTCGACCACCGAGTCATCCACCACCGCGTTTCCTTCCTTCTCCCAGGCCAAGACCGGTGACACCACCACCCAGCAGAGTTCCACCTTTTCATTCAAAACTTCCGCCGACCCACCAAAGACCTCCGGCCCGTCCTTCTCCTTCCCGCCCGCTATGAAGAATCCCGAGGGCTTCGCTCACAAGCCCCCCGTAACGTCATCGCCGCTCGCGTTCTCGTTTAAGGCCGCCACAGAGGATACCACGGATTCCACCGCCACTGCTAAGCCGACTCCTTCGTCGTCATCCTCTTCTGATGGGCTCGAAAAGCGGACGACCGAGTACTGGCGGCACCTGCGAAGCCTCAACCTCTCCTTGCAGCGAAAAATCAATGCCGACTTGCAGCTTGACGGGTTTGCCGACCTCAGCAATGCCATCGAGCAGTACAGCACGCAGCGCCAGGACATCCTCGCCATGTTCGATGACGTCGTTAAGGCAGGAGCTGCGGCCGCCGGACCAAAAGCCTCAATGGCTGCCCCGACTATGCCAGCTTCCGGTTTCACCTTTAAGCCTACTGATTTCTCGTTCAAGCCGACGGTCTCCAGCGGAGACAAGGTCTCAAACCCAACCTTTACGTTCGGCAGCATCGGATCCAGCACCAACTCCCTGAAGACCGATGACGGGACGCCTAAACCGTTCAGCTTCGGCACTACACCATCGCAGGGTAGCACTACTCCGAAACTCAGCTTCGCTTTCGGGCCGAGCACCACCACCGCTGCGTCTCCGACAAATTTTTCTTTTAGTGGCCTCAACTCATCTGTTACCGCCCCCCCCACTTCCTCCGCCTTCTCCGCCCCTTTCACTTTCAACCTGGGGGCGTCGCCCTTCATCCCCATGACCAAGACCGAGGACAACGGCGAAGGCGCCTCCAAGGACGACGACGACGAGTCTCCACCGGGTGAGGAGGGGTTTAGTGGCGCCCGCACCAACGCCGCCCTCGTGCAGACGGGAGAGGGCGAGGAGGGAGAGATCGCACTTGCAGAGATATCGAAGTGCAAGGTTTATAGGTTGGATAGTGAGAAGGGTAGCTGGACTGATGTCGGGATCGGAAACTTAAAGCTGAATGAGCATAAAGAGAGCAAGAAGAAGAGATTCTTGGCGAGGTCGGAGGGGAGCGGGAGGATCCTCATTGTGAGTATTTAGGTTCGCAGTGTCGGTTTTTTGGAGTCATGTTATATATTTTACACCGCTATCGTAATCGTACTTGCTCAGCTCATTATCCTCGGCTATTTGTTTTTCCCACCTGCAGAACGCCCATGCCATCCCCAATATGAACATCAGGGCTGACCAGAAGGCCCATTCCATCATGCTGACATTGCCGGACGAGACGGGCAAGCCCGTGACTTATTCCATCCGTATCGGAAAGGACAAGGATGCTGAGAGCTTCGCCGTCGAGTTTGCGAAGCACACCAAGGAATAGAGAGGAGGCGTGCTAGACGGCGGTGTAGATATGGAAAGGGATACGAAGGGGGGATTTGAGAGAAGGGTCTATGTGGGAATCGTAAACATTGAGGTGCAGGTTACTTTACTTGCTCGATTCTGATGTAACCGGACCGGATTGGTTCGCTTGTTTTGTTTTTTATCCCTTAGCTAAAAATTCTTTTATGTTTGACTTTTCTGCTTTGCCCTGTGGTTGATTGTTGTATTTTTTGCATGTCAACTGGAAAAATAGGAAAATGTTCACTGTTGTACATACTATAATAACATTTTTAAATCTCTCCCATTGGACTCGCTTATTTCATTTGCTCCTTCTCACGAGCTTTTTCACCGCCATTCTTTCTCCCTTTGACATTACATTGTAGAGGTCTTCATGTGTCGATGTTTGCAATTCTTTTTTCTTTATTTTTTGGTCTTTCATAAATTCCGTCTTTGCCTTCCAATTGGTTGTCTTGCTTATATTACTACTAATTAATAATGATCATTGCTCTCATTGGCTATATGTACATCAATGGTTATATTAAATGCTCAAATGCTACCCGCTTATTTGGACACTGAACCCACGACGTTCCAGCGTAACTCTCAACTTTTCCACCCTCGCCACTTCGCCATCACCACAATTTTAAGCTATCGCACTCCATCACAATTCTCTCTGCAAATTCTATAATTCTATCAAAAGACTAGGAAATTCGCCACGCTTAACCTCGGCCATGGGATCACGGCCTCATTTCGCAGGTCGCAGGCTACGCACAACTTTTCAGATCACGACACTTCTGTGCCGCAGCCCCCAGAACCCGGTTAGTTGTGCCAAGGTAACATTGGAGAACAAGCAAGACCAGCAGCCCACGAGTACGAGAGACAATGACATATAGCGCCTGCTCGCATGCCAATTGAGGGTGGGGTGGAGGATGAACTCGGTCAGACTGCACATGAAGATCGCAGACCTGTCGAGTTCCGGTTCACAGATGTCGTTAATCGAGCTTTATGACCACGCGAGGAATGGCTTTAACGAGGTGTTCGTACTCGGAGAGCGCCGTGGTCGAGTACGTTTGCCATGACCGAGAGCAATGTCAGGGTCCCCCGCGCATTTCGGAGGAAGTCCGACAGATCTATGTCGTCGACCAGATGGCCGGAATACTCCCACACACGAAGAGTTTGGAAAGGCAGTGACCGCAGTGTAGGGTCAGGTGGGTGACGAATTGCTTACGCGACTTGTGACTCCAGCGTCTGGCACCTGGAGTTCAAGATGGATATCGGTGATGTTAGCAATGGATGAACTCGAGGATAACCTGTAGGTCAACAGCTGCAACGTCATGTTCAGTATGGATATAGGTGTCCCCTAAAACAGAGCGCAATGATTCGAATGTACTGCGCCTAGAGCATGCCGAGCTGGTGCAATGTGCGGAGAAGCCTGATAAGACGAAGACCGCCTCTGTTATTGTGTCTATAGCTGCCTAGGAGGTCACGCAGCCGGTCAGCGGGAAGCAGGACTCAGGCAGCGACGTACCATTCGGTGCAGACCATTGATGCAGACAGGAGGTTCAGAAAGGAGGGCATAAACCATGAGGAGGTGTTGGCAAAGTCTTGGGGCAAGATTGATTTGTTCCGATGTTTTGCGCAATGGCTGGGGTTTTGCCAGTTGGAGGAGTTGCGGGACGATCTACAGGCGGAACGAGAGCTGCACATCGCGTGGCAGTGTTCTTATTGTATCCCTGACCCTCGATAATAGAAACCTAGCTCACCTTGGTGTTGCGATATTCTGCCCCTTCGACGGCGATGTGAATGTGTTCGTCCACAGCACGTCAGCGAAAACCTTGACGATTTTCCTTGAGTCCGATATCGTGACGATTAGGTTTGACGCTCTGTTACCACCATATCGGGATCTGAACCTGTAACAAGATTTGTTTGTGGCTCATCACCATTTCCCAACAAAAAAAAAATCACGCACTTTGTTTTCTGATCTAAACTGAATACATTACACATTATGTTTTCACGTCACGAGCGAAAAGAAAAGACCCACGACGACGATGGGAATTCAAGAAAAATACACGCACACATTCAAGAAGCTTGAGCCTAGCAAAAGACGACAGGAAATTGTGTCTGATGATACTTGTGAAAGTTCAATTGTGTGAAAGAAACAAGGTGGCGAGCCGCGCACTTGATGTTTACGCATGGCCCCATGTGATCCCCAAGAACCCGGAAAAGTTTGCTGCCCAGTGGGTCTTGTTGCATATAATTATGTACCTCATGCAGTCGGTCATTTATGTACTTAATGTACAAGATCGCGTTAAAAGACTCGAACCTACGAGCTTGCTACCAATGAAATCATTTCTCCGCCCGTTCATTGATTCGCTGATTTCCATTTTTTTATTATGATGCCTTAGATCTCAGAAGCAACAAAGTCACTTGTTTTAGTGTATATCTACCACATTGAGCGGGCGGCGTCACACGCCGGATCAATATTACCCTAATAGGCTTCCACGGTCATATCTCTATAACTGATAGGATGGTTGAAACTGTTGCTGGCGTCCGTGGTATTGTTTTCAAAGTTACAGGTAAGAATATGCGTTCAGTACTGTGGTCAAGAAGGCTACATAATCTCTCTCATTGATATCACCTCCCAACGTTTCTTAGCCCCAAATTCACATCATGTCCGGCATAGACGGTATCGATCTGGAGACGCAGCTGACTCGGCGTTTGGACTACGACTATATCGAACATATCATTTACGGCGAGGACAGAAGTGTCAAATGTTATAAGATCATCCAGAACAACGTTCCTGACGACAAATACAACCTTGTTTATGCTGTACGCACCAAATACCGCCCTCTCCCTGTGTTTACGGAAATTCCGCCACAAGTAGACTCCAGCCCACCAGTTGTATTGCAAGTACAAATCCTCGGTACCGTGTGTTGGACTACCCTTGGCGAGTATGGTAACTGGGTTCCTAAGAACGAAGTATGTCCGGATGATATTAAACACCCCGAAGACAAAATATTTTCTGCTAAACTGTCGATGGGCTTGCGGGTCGACGAGATGACCAAAAATTACCTCGAAACTGTTGATCAGGATATCAAGCAGGAACTCCTAAAAACGTATAATAACATCAACAAGTGGAACAAGATGGGTGGCTCAGGAGATTACTTGACCTTGAAGTCTCCACTTGTCATGTATAAGCAGACATGGAAAAAATACCAGGAGGCGCGGAATAACTACAAAGGTATGTACACAAGCACACGTATGTCTTACATTCAAGGCCTGCATCGCGTCATTCGTTAACTATATATCTTCTACCGTTTCTCAGCGAGTACGCCTCCACTCACATCCGAGTCTGACCCGTCCGATTGGTTTCGTAAATACGCGCCGGAGTATGCGGTTGTCGACAAGGATTGCCAACCTCGGTTTTTCAGAATTGACATAGATGCCGGGGAAATAACTTTGAAACGCACGGAGATCAAGAGTGGTGACTTTGTCAAAGCCTTAGTCAGTTTTAAGACATATCTATTCCCCGACAAAGAGGGTCAACTAATTGGCGGTGTTACGATGATTTTTGATGAGGTCCAGCTCATTGAGACTGGAAAGCAGGTTCGTCTTCAAGAGTAGTTGCATATTGTAAATTATGTTCATTTCATCATTCCACATTATTTTTTGCCTACAAAGTTTAAACGTGCTATCTCCGAACCATTGATCCCAATCAAGAAAGGAAGGTTCAAGCTCTCGAACTTTGATGGCTAGTAAGGTAACTTTAAAGTTCCTCATGTTCTTCATCTGGTAGATGTGACGTCATTTTACAAATATATACATTATAAATTCATCAGGAATTCCAAGTGGCTAGAAACTCTGTGATACAAAGGCTGTGAAGATGATGTGATGGATGTACGATTTGGGGGAATTTTGACATAAATAACTGGATGAGAGATATTTTTGTTATTAGGTGATTAGAAAGACTACTGTATACTGTATGTATAGTTTTATGAGATTTCTTCACTTATATGACTTCTCATTTATAAGAATATATTATTTATACATATATATTAGCTTGTACTTATTTTTTAGTATTGTTTGACTGAATGGTCACTATTGTATATTATATTTACTATTTGTTAAGTATGAAAGATAATCTAGCTAGTACTTATGTGTAGAGTAATACTTCTTCTCTCAATATATTGTAGCTACAAAACATCTTCAATACTCTAGTAAGTTATTATTTCATTATTACTATAAACTTAAAATTTCATTATATAAACCTTTCTCTTATTGAAGTACTAAAATAAGTATATTATAAAAAAAGAGTTATAGATTAAGATCTCTACTCATTAATGAAGTATCTGATATATCATATAATAAAGTATTGAAAAGATAACTGAAGGTACTTCTCAGGTCTCTTACAAAATATAGTCTGAAATAGTATAAAGTCAAAGTACTCCAAATCTAGCTTTTTTTAAAAAATCCTTAGTATTTAGAATTATCTAGTAGTAGATTTAGATATAAAAGATATTTAGATCTTCATTTATTCCTTAATAAATTATATTGAGTTGCTTGATTTTATTTATATAGTAAATAATTTATAGTCAGGTTTTCTATACTACTAAAATTATAGTATTATTATTTTTAGTATAATTTATAACTATAAATATATATAGCTCTTATAGAGTCTCAGAGACTAAATAGTAATGAGACTATTTATTAACTAGTAACAGTATTCTTATTGCTCAAAATTATTAAAAATAATAATAATTATATAACAGTTTTAGTTTCTTTAAGAAAAAACAGCTTAATCTGAAAGTTCTAGTTAGCCTAAAGTAGCTCAAAGAGATACTTAAAGGTTTAAGTATTCTTAAAGAATTTCTGAGAGAAAATATTCTGAGTTTTATTTAAGCAGAGAATAAGGATATTTATATATATATAATCTAAAAGAAAGATCTAGAAGAATCTTGGAAAAAAAGAGAAATGCCAAGAAATAAGTTCTTAGTAAAGCTGACAAATATAGTTCTATAATATTCTGAAAGGTTCTATGACTAGCTAAGATAAAATACTTAGTACTAAGGAAAGACAAGAATGTTTTAGTAGTGTTTAGACACTAAGAGAAGATTTCTAAGCAAGTAGAAGGTGGCAGAATATAGTAGAATATTCAAGAAATAACAAGAAAAGACTAACTAAAAGACACCAAAATATACTAAGGCTAAATATGATTGTAAAATTATTACATCTCTCTCTTCTTAAGAACCAATATCCTTATTGAGTTTTTGGATAATATAAGACTAGATATACTTATTTAAAATTTCTCAAACTTATATCAGTGTATTAGCCATCTTTATATAGAGCAGAGAGTCTATTACCAGACTAACCAACTGGAAGAGATTTGAATCCAACTAGTAGCTTCATTTCAGTAGACTTCTATTCATTAAATATTCTGCTAGTTCTGGAGTCCCAAAGTAAACTTCTGATATATAAGGTACTGATCATTGCTATAGATTATCAACAATCTAAGAAAGTCATTATAGAGATTGGGCAATATATTTTATCTCAAAGTCTTAGACTAGATCTTAAGAGTTCTTAAGATTGACTAGTAGTTTTCAGGTAGTATCATATTTAGAGTAATCCATCCACTTGACTAGATATTCAGAATAGTGGTAGCAGATTTGTTTGTCAAAGATTTTCTCAACTTTATACTTGATATGGTCTTCAATAATCACAGAGGCAGATAGCTTGAGAATTTGACTAGAGTAGGGTAGTGATTGATTCCAGATCTTGAGGTGTAATATATGAAAGACTAGATATACTCTCATGGTTTCAGATAGCTTGAGGTAGTAGGAGGATATAGAGACTTATTCAGTGATTTTGAAAGGTCCAATATACTTAGGTTGGAACTTGTTCAAAGGGTGGTTGACTTGAGATTGTATCTTGAGATTCTTGATAAATAGTAAAACTTGATCTCCAACAGTATAAGTGATATCATGATGTTTCTTATTAGTATACTTAGCTTGATACTGTTGAGCCTTCTGAAGATTCATGGTAGCAATCTTAAGTAGTTTGTCCATTTTGTCTATAAGGCTCTTAGCAGTAGGGACTTATATTTGACTGCTTTTCTTAAAAGAGAATAGACTTACAGGGGTCTCAGGATCTTGACCATAGAGTAACTGGAAAGGGAAAAGACTAGTAGATAATTGGATGGCATTGTTGTATATGAACTCTGTATAAGTTAGATAGTGGTCCCAATCATCTTACTTATAAGAAATATAGTTTCTAAGTATTTGTTTTAGAGTTCTGTTCATATGCTCAGTTTGTCTATTAGTTTGTAGGTAAAAGATGATAGATATAGTTAATTGGATTTCCAGGGTCTTGAAGAGAGTTTTCCAGAAGTGACTGGTGAACTTGGGGTCATAATCACTGATAATTACTTATGGTAGATTATAGTGATGGAAGATAGACTTAAAGAAGATTCTTATAATCTCAAGTATAGTAGTATTAGTAGTAGTTAGTTCTGCAACTATAGTTTTGGTCAAGCAGTCAACAAATATGATGATAGTATTAGTACCAGATTGGGTTTATGGTAGTTGAGTTACAAAGTCTAAAGTAACTTACTTGAATTTCTTAGTGAGAATTAGTAGTGATTATAGTAAACTAGCTAGTGCTTAGTTGGTAGACTTATTGTGTAAGAGGGTTGCTTTTTAGGGTAACCGTTATGTAGTTCTGGAAGGGTTTTCTGGAAGTTCTGGATATTCTGGAAGACTGTTTTCTTATGGTCAAGATCAATTTCATATGGAGTATATCCTCTACGCTTATTGATTTTAAGATCGGGTTGACGTCTCAACCAAAGTCCTTTTTCAGACTAGTTCTGGATGTTCAGAATTTTCTGTATTTCAGGAAGTTCAAGAAACTAAGACCAGCTTAGTTGAATCAGCGTATCGCTGCAGACAATACCCAATTAGGAAATTTCGTGATGGGGTTAGGAGTGGGACCTAACGGGGAGCGGATTTACTTAAGAGTGGTTTATGGGTTATTAAATAGGTTTATTCGCTATTCATGATATTGCTATTCTAGGAGTAGTTGTGTGAAGAGATATTGTGGGGAAGTGCTCAGAAGTTATGTTCAGATTGTTCAGATCTGAGATTCTGAGGTCTGGGGGAGGGGTATTTATACTAGTGAGGGGCTATCTAGACTAGGCTAGATATGGATGTAGCACTAAGTGCTTTGCTGAGTCAGAATGCAGTCACGTAGTACAAGGGTAATCTGACATGTCAAGAGATCGTCTGACTGCTGAGTCAGTTCACAGTCACGTCGTACAAGGCTAATCTAACTATACTATGACTGCTAAGCTATTTATAGATTTAGGCACTGTCTGGATAGTCTTTGATGACATCACTATTGATGACATCATCACTGGCAAAGTCTGAGCAGTTTTCTGACTTCTGACATCATCAGTTTCAAGATGTTGTCACTTCTATCTCTTGCAGGATTAAGGCTGTCCTTGGTGGCGGCGGTTGTATAAGGATAACAGGTCTTGGTTCTCTTTTTTTTTGGTCTGCTGGCGCATTTGCGAGAACTGGCCATTCTCATCTAGGGTAAGGGCTCCCAATGTCGTGGCTGGGGGTTCAAACCTCTCGGAAATGATATTTTCTGTAATCCGAGGCAATTTCTAGTAGTAATATCTATCACGTGGATGGCTTGAGATTGGTTTCGACATTGTCGGCTTTCTTGAGTTCAGATGAAGCATCTGTCACTCTCCAACGGAGGTGACACAGATAGAGCGAACGGAGTTGTTCAAATATATTTTGCTTCCACTAAGTAATGAGGTCTTGTATAGTCACAGTGTATCTTGGTCTTGAGTTGATAAGTGCAGTTCATGAACCTTTTGGTAGATGAGATAGGGTTCTTCTTGTCTCAATTTGAGTTTGGTACTTTCAGCTTCCTTTTGTAATAGTACAGTACACCAAACTAGTTATAGCAGTTCAGAGTCAGTCTTATAGTTGTAGTACTTCTTCTAGTATTCTTGTATCTTGGTGGTGGGTTCTCGTGCTTGCTGGCATATTTTGTGTAACCAGATGATCTCTTGTTTTGTAGTCTCACATGTGGTTTCCAAATTAGTTCTGAGGATGCCATGCGATTTTGGTAGCTTGGAGGTTGTGTGCTTACAACTCTCTCCTTCTTAGCTTTCAATGTCCTCGTCGGGGCCTTCTAATTTGTTCTGGTGTTGTTGTACCATTTGGATGGTCTTGTGGCTGTATTTGTTGAGGATTTGTTCAACTTTGTATTCTTCTTAGTCATTAATAATGACAGATACAGGTGGTTCTGTGGTTCAGTTCAGAAATGTGTCTCGGACTTTCTGGAGTAGTGATCTGACATGGCTGTCAACTTTGGAAAAGTCTTCTTCAGAGTTCTCAGGTTTTTCTTTGGATGGACGGATGGAGATAGCAAAGAGAGGGCATTTCTTGGCCAATTTTTTGAGTTGTAACTTGTTGATGTGGGTGATCTTTGGTCCAGAGTCACTAGAGTTGAGTGGGTCCTTTTTGTAAGTGCACAACCTCCAAGCCACAGAAATCACACGCGATCTCCGAACAAATCTGGAAATCACCTGCAAGATCACGAAGCTGAGTCAAACAGAAGTCACAGTGTACAAAGCTGAGTCAATACCAAGTCACGAAACACAAGATCCACACAAATGGAATCTTACCAATCCAGAACAAATGCATATATACCCAGCCCCGAGACGTGTCAGAGAACCAAAACAAACAACATCCACAACTCCAAACACACAAACATGACCACCGAGATCTACAACTGCATCCGCGCTGACATTTGGAATGCCATTGTCAACCGAGCTACACCCCCTCTGCCCCTCA
>RBNI01003363.1:0-16021 GCA_003990745.1 Jimgerdemannia flammicorona
GGTGGTGAGGCGGTCATGAAGCCAGGAGTGGGAGATTTGCGGGGTATTCTTGGAATAATATGCATCTGGACAACTTTGTGACAACGCGGACGCAACGTTTTACCGGGAGCCATTGGAACATCATACTTTATTATATTATATATATATATATATTCCTTCAATCGTCCTATTGACTCCGTTTATTTATTCGATCGTTTTTCACTCAGTTTTGTACGATCCATCACGATGGATAAATGGTATGAGGATCAAGTTAAGAAGATGGATGTTCGTATTCATTTTGCCCTTTTTTGCTTTCTTTTCCTCCGTAATCCTTTCTTTTTTTATTCCTGTGAGCGACTGTGTATGAGCATAAAGCCATCGTTCATTCGTTACCGACCCTTCCGAAAGCACGGAATTCGTGGTTGGGGAGTCGTTATGGCCATGACATTTAAGTGGGAAACGCAGTGGTGAAGAAATTGCGAGCGGAGAAAATTTGGATTGCGTTTCGTTTCGGACATGGTGTTGGAAGTTTATGTAGACAGACATGGATTGGAACGGAATGGTGTGCATTTGACTCGCGTCCATTTAAGGGTCGAAAAAGTCCACGCAGAGTTCACGTTTTCCTTATATCCACATGGCAATGCCATCTTTAGTTATCCCTTCTCATCACACCTCTCTCGCTCAACAGCTTGGCGGCAACGCCCGTGCACGCGAATTTTTCCAGGGCCATCCGGATTATTCGTCTACTATGTCCTTGTCCGAGAAGTACAATAGCGAGTTTGCTGCACAATATCGGGAAAAGGTATGTATCCTGTTTTGCTCTCGTATAGGCCACGACTGACCGAAAGCGGGGCTTATGGATGGATTTACACCAAATCCCCAGAGTCATTGTACGTGTTGAAGTGCACGAGAAAGATCAGGCGAGCTTTAAGGGACTCTAAGTAGTTTCCTGGTCCTGGAGGAATCGGTCGTCCATGACTGATGGTCTTGTAATCTTCAAGTCTGCAAGTTCGTTGCATTCTTGCCTCTTCTCAGAGCGCATCCGGCATCCTAATTTCCTCCACCATTTTCCCCCACATCCTTACCTCACCAGCTATCCGCCGAAGTCGAAGGCCGACCATGGACCCCCAGCGCCATCACCTCCACGAAGCGATCCTCTTCCTCTGCTTCAGTTCGCTCAATGAGCCGGCCGGGGTCCGCCGCCTCGAACGTTTCAAGGTCGACCTCCACCGCCTCGCTCTCGAGGCCGGCGAACGGCAACGGTGGATACGGTACCGCATACGGGAACGGCGATGGTGCGACCGGGTACATGCCGGATAAGGTGCGAAACGAGCAGTATTTTGCGACATTGGGAAGGGAGAATGAAAATAGGCCCGAGTAAGTACATGAAGCCGTGATGTTGCGGTTATGCCGTTAATGAGATTTGATCTTGACGTTTGCGAAGAAAGTAGAAGTATGTGTAAGGCTCACCTCCTCCTCCCTCAATCGATTCCTGTGTTTTATGCTATTTCATCTGATCAGTAACCTTCCCCCGAATCAAGGCGGAAAATTCACCGGCTTCGGTAACCCTGCATGTACGTCGCACTCAACCTAATTACTACTACTAATTTCTGTGTGCGTCAAACAATCACCCTTGCTCACAACCTCCTTTCACTTCCGACCCCCACGCGCTCGATGTAGTTGAAAACCAGTCCCGCTCGAATACCGCCGTCCCCGATCTGAACGATATCATCAACGACCCGATGCAGGCACTGACCAAAGGCTGGTCGCTCCTTTCCGTAGGCATGGAAGTCATTGGAACTGCAGCTGTCGAGGGTGCCCGTATAGCTGCACATAGTGCACAGGAGGTGGCATATATGGCCAACGAGCGCGTGGTGAAACCGGCGCAAGAGCAACTGAATGATCCGAATTTGAGAGCGAACGTGGCGGGTTATGTGAGCCAGTTAGGGAAGACGGTGCGTGTTGTAGGGTTGCTGGGATGTGCGCTGGAATTTGTATACGTCTTCTGCGTTGACCATGTGACGATAGATTTCACACTTACATATGCTTGCGTCATGTTTTCTAACCAGGTGACCGACACGACGACTACCACTGTTTCTCGCCTCAATAATATGGTCAACCAATCACTTGCGCAGCCAGGCATCTCCTCGCCGCGCCCAGGCACCCCATCGTCGTTTTCGCCCTCCTCGCATACTGTCGACCCCAGCTTTAACGACGAAGATTTCTTCAACACCACTATCAATTCCCTGCAGAAACCGTCCTCCCCGCAGGGCTCGCGCAGCGCCTCACCCGCGCCCGGCGCGTTGGGTAGGACCGGATCGCCTGCTCCCGGTGCCTTAGGCAGGACCGTTTCGCCGACTCCTGGTCCCCTGGGCAGGACGGCATCGGGCACGTCGTTAAGCAGTGCGGCTTCCGGTAGGACGAGTGTGGCTGCGAGAAAGAACGCGGCGGCGGCGGGTGGGAAAAGGGATGGGTGGGATGAAGAGTGGGCTGGGTGGTGAGGAAAGGGACAATTTTGATCGGGACCATAGATTTTTGTTTTTTGTTTTTTTTGATAATAAATGAATTACCACGCGATCAGTAATGTACCCAAAGATCAGAACCACCATTGCGACATTCCGCCATCAGCTGCGACCTAATTCTTGCCAAATGTAATTTTTTTTTTTTTTTTTTTTTTTTTTTTTTTTACTCGCGGGGGGGGGGGTTCAGGAAGCCTCCTCTCAGCGGAACCGCTCGGCAGCAACATTGCCTTGCCTTGCCCCAGCCGTTAGTATTCGGAAAAAAAAGGCCGTTTTTTCTGCTTCTTGCACAATGTTTTTGTAGTCTGGAGGGTATTGTTAGCCAACACTCAGATTGCCCAACAAAACAATCCATTGAGTGAAGGTCTTTCCCTCCGGAAACCTCAATTCAGGCACTCTTCCCGCAAATGCGGTTTTTTTTTTTTTTTAGCACGTTATGAATCAGAGCAGAATTAGTTGTGTTCCAAGCATCGAATTCGTCGGATTCAGACATGTACATATTCTTTTCGAGAAAGGACGAAGATGAAAAGATGAAAGATGTGGTGGATCTACGACCAGATTATAGTCTAAATAAATAACACTGAGATCGCAAGTGATCAAAAATTCTATCTTGACGCAATTCTTATTGATTTGCCTACTATTATTGTCTTCAAAGAACCATTAACCACTGCTACCTCATGGCACTCATTTTCTTTGTAGTAGTGAAGTGTTTATATTATTCGCGTCCCATGGCACGATTCCACGCCTGCCACCATTCCAACATTTGTTTTTCTTCACGACCATTGTAATGTTCCGTCTGCTTCCACGAAATTTCAGTCCCCACTGGATCCCCCTCTGGATCCTCCAATGCGAATACCTCTCCGGACGCCTCGTCCTCTACTTTACGAATGACGTTCAACACGGTCTTACTCCTCTGTACCTCGGAAGCCCATGCCCCAGCGTACACGCCGTACATGCCAACTACCATCTCGCCTCCAATATCTACGTCGAAATCCAACAGTGGAACGTAATATCGGTAAATAACCAAGAACAGGACGATGAGAACGCACCAACCACCAGCAATTATGCCGAGGGTGATGTAAGGTCCCAGAGCGAAGACTTTATGGACATCGTTCAGCATGCCCACTAAGACGCTGGTCCAAAGAATACAGCTGAAGGAGGCGGTGCGTATGTAGTTGATCTAGGTTGTGAGTTACGTGGAGGATGTAGATTTCCACCAAAAAATCTGTAAGACACGAATCAGGCGGCTGACGAAAAGCAAAAAAATACACGCTCAAAATTCTTTACATAAATATACATCTTCATACCTTGTCCACATAACATGGTCTTGTGTTAACGTTATAACACACCATGGTCAGCAAAATTGCTATCGATAAAATCGCACGAACTTTGGATGTAGACTCTATCAACAGGCTGTTGATCATAAGTAATAGGCCTGTGTCAAATTAGCAGTTTCAAGTATTAGTTAATATGCTGTACCACTTTTAGACATGCGTGTGCGTGTGTGCGTGAATACTTTTTGGTCAACAGCACGCGAAAAGCACAGAAAAAGAAACGTAGTATGCCTCGCACCCATGTTTTTGATAAATGCTACGCCCATTGTTTTGAACGCAATCTCGCCATCCTGGGGAACACGCTCGTAACTTGTGAGAAACGTCGTCATCATTACATACGCAACGGCGTAGCCTATCAATGAAACCCAAAGGTACTCTTGCTGGCCAATATCGGCGCCATGGCACCGTAGAGTCGCTACTGCGGTATCCGTGCCAACGTTGAGGGATTGACAGGCGGCAGAACTCACAAAAGTGGTCTAGTAGTGCATGGGGTAAAGCTATCGAATCACGACTTTTGCCACTACGATAAGGTATCACATATAACAATGAAAGACGCAAGAGTGTCTTCTTACCAAGACCGGGTAGTACATCAAATTCTGGTGGTGTAGGCAAGAGTATATAAGTAAGTCCGCAAAAGTTTGTGAGTAGGCCGATAAGATCATGCTTCGGCAAAATCAGCTTGTCGGCTCGTATAATGTCGTCACCTACTTACCACGATAGGAACAAACCAGTGCACCCATCTCACCGAAATCATGTATGGTCGCAAACGATTGAGGCCATGTACCATCAAGGCAATGGCCAGACTGGCGCACACGACGATAAATGTTGACCAAAGCGTGTATCTATACCACGTCGGAGAGCGCATGTCCGGAATAAGCCCACCGACGTTAATGACCTCGTTGACCAGCTTTTGAAACTGCGGTACATCAACGCTTGTGTTTGTTGATGCGATGGTAGAGCAGGCAGTTGGAGACTGGGAAACCGCAAGATCATCAAAGTTGACTGAAGTAGCTGCGAGCATATCCCGGAGAGGGAAGCCCAGAAGCTGGAAGAATTCGATGAAGAGGATAGCGATCTGCACCCAGTTGCCCCACATGCGGCGATCCCAGTCATAAAAGCGGGTTTTACTGAGGGCGAGCATCTGCGGATGATCGCGGCCAAAAAATTCCTTGCGCTTCATGTAATAAAAGTGCTGCCGTGTGACAAGAAACAAATTGATGCAGAGTACGAAGGCAAAAACCGCCGCCTCCAGGATTATGGTGGTGAATGATGTCGGCGACCTCCAGAGGGTGCTCAAAAGTACGAATATGGAGACGACAAAAACGCCAAGAAATATGAGGGAAACGAGATGATGGTATTTGTGTTTTAGAACCTTTTGCTGGCGTAGGCTGAATCCACGTTGAGTGCCAGGTGCCGTTGACGAGGGGACACCGTGATCGTTGACATGGTGTCGCGAACCGTCCAATCGCCGGCCATAACCGTGCTGTCGACCGACGGCCGCCTTCCACAACACCACAGCGAGCGCGACGACGGGTAATTTGACGCAGGTTGCCACTTGCCACTTGAAGTTTTCAATCAGTTGATCCATCTCCTTGCTAATCTCGAGCTTCACTTGCCTCCGCCGTTGCGGCGACACCTTGTGGCATTCCATGATCCAAAAATACACCACGAAGGAAAGAAGAAGGGCCGCGATTATGGAGAAGAACAGGATGATGGACACCTTTTCGCTATGGCCGAAGGCTTGTGGATCTTGCTGCTGGAAATAGGGATATTCGGGTGTGTCTGAACATGTAGAGCCATTTGCGAAGCTGAAGAGGGCCTCGGCGATAACGGATTGATTCATGAACGGACTTCAAGAAGGGGAGGTAGGAGGGGTGGCTGTTGAAAATGGGTAGCTAGGCTATGTATAGGCACAAAGAATTGGACAAGGATGGAGGACGTGGTGTTGATGTCATAGGTAGCAACATCGGGACGGACATCAGGCATCAGGGCCAGGTTTGGTCATGCGCAAAACTATAACGTAATTCACGTTTCCCCTTTGCGCGTGGCGATGCGATGTGAGCCTTTTCGGGAAGGTACGAGGTGGCACAGACCAGCAAGCCTTTTCTCGTCACCCGACACCGAACCTCGCCCCCCCCCCCACCCCCACCAACCCCAATATTATTATTATTTATTTTTATAATCCCCGTCGTGCCCTCGCCTGCATGGATATTACTCCACATGTCTCTGCAACACTCACCAGCACGAAGAGCTGACCCGTCCCGCCGCCCACACCACTTGACCCCCGTGAGTCTCATCCCCATCCCCTTCCCCACCCCTAACCCCTCCCCATCTTCCTTGCACTTACCTTCTCTCTCTTCTCAGATACCCTATTACCTCCGAACCAGCCACAACAACGATGCACCCCCCTCGCCACCCCCGGCACCTATGCCGTCCCCTTCGTCGTCTGCGGACCAACCCACCGACCTCCCAAGTGGAAAACAACAGAAAAGGCTTTCCCGTTCTTCTCTCCATGGCTTCTCTTCTCGTCACCATCAACTCATCCAACACGAGTTCGCAATGCCTGGTTCCGCGCTTTCGCCAAGCAAAAGCGAACATTGGTTGTGTCAGGACCCATACTCCCACTCCTCCACATATGCTCCCACTGAAAGCACAGCAGCACTTCATTCCTCATCCATAGTCACAACGACGACGAGCCGGGAATGGACAGCGGCAACTGACGTGAGTAGCTCGAGACGGCAATCGACAAAATTTGCTACAGATTGTGTTGCCATGAACATTCCTCCAACGGGCAGGACGTTGAAGCAAAAAACCAGAGCGTTATCGTCGATTTCATTGTCATCTTCGCCCACTTTGGCTGCTGTTGTGACAACTACTACGACTGCCAAGGCCCATATTCTGTCGCGGAAATCGTCCTCATCTATCGACAACCTCGTCCGGTCCTCAGCTATAGCTGCCAAACGCAATACTCTTACAGCATCATCCAATGGGATAGACCTTCTTTCAACCTCAGCACCAGCAAGTACGACAATTAATCGCAATACTTTAAAGATCAGACCGACCCTACTTCGAAACGTACGCTCTCTATCCTCGTCATCGCAGCCAATCTCGAGGACTGAGAGTTTCCCAGCCGAGCAACTTTATTCCCCGCGATCAGAAACATCCTCCTCCGTTACGAATTTTATTTCACCGACGTCGCCGGCCTATGCCAATTTGTCTGTTGATGCTGTTTTAGAAGGCACGGATAGCAGCGAAGATGAAGGAGAATACAATCATTCGTTTTCTCAAGGGTATGAAAGTACTGAAGGGGATGACGAGGAAATCGAGCGTAGATCAATAACTGACATATCCAAGACCGATGTCTTTGATTCTATGCGACGCAAGATTGCCGACCTCACCTACACATTGCAGGAGTTCCAAATTCACGAGCTGCTCGAGACTGAGAAGCTAGAAAGAGATGGACGGCAGAAGCAAAGAGAGGTGGAATGGGAAAGAACAACGACAGAAAACAAACGCTGGAGCGCCAGTACAAGCAGTGTACTGTCTGGAACAACACTTGCCTCTGTTTCTGAATACCCTCCAATTGCAAGTCGACACAGTCGATCTTCTTCGTCGTGCACACTTTGTATGAAGCCGGTACACACATATCAAGCACATCAATGCCATAGCCATCGGGCTTCGTCCAGTTCTCTTGGGTCACTGCTTTCTGTGGCCACATTGGCTACAAAACGGGAGCAGATCGATCAGAGTATTCCATCGGAACGCGATGGAATGGATGTAGAAGATCAGTCAGTCCTTGACTCAGGCGCAATCATGGTACCTCCATCTCCCGTATCACGTTTTCCCGTGCTTGAAGATGAACATCCCAGCTTAAGCACTTCCCCCACTCTCACGACCCTTTTTTTGACCACCAACGCCCTACTTTCCGGCCGTATTGACGAGCTTTCTCTCTCCCTCTCCGCCGCCACCAATGCCCGAGACCAGATCTCCTTGGAATGGCAAGCACAATTCATCGACCTCATGTCTTGTTGCATAACCCAATCCGAGCAACTTGAAGCTGTCTCCATGCAGCTTCTAGAGTCTGAGAGACACGTACGCGAGCTCCTCTCTGTTAAGTGTGAAATAGATGATGATCTTGATGATCGAGAGAAAGAATATCGCAACCGTATCGAGGAGGTCAATCAAGTGATACGCGATCAGCAGCGCATGACTGATGGACTTGAAGAGCTGATGCGAGAACTTGAGGGTCGGGTCAACAATCTGTTGTTGATGGGCAGTGGCATGGGTCCAATCGGGACAGGGGCGATAATTGACCAGAATGGAGAGATTCATCGAATCAAGAGGAAGGATAAACGATGGAGCTTTGGGGACACCTTGAGGGAGGCTGTGAAGATGAATGAAATGGAAGAAGTTGTAGCTCGTGTCAGGTCAGAAGTTGGAAGAGTGATTGGTGCTGGTTCTGCGAACAGACTGAACAATGTTGGTGCATCTTTGAGATCGCGCATGTCAGCAGGCAATATTCAGGTTTGTTTGGATGATTTTAACGAATACGCTTTTCACTGCCTTCAAATATGCCATGTGCTCACTCTTTCTTTTTTTTTTTTTTTTTTTTTTTTTTTTTTTTTTTTTTTTTTTTTTTTTTTTTTTTCTGGTGCTTTTTGTCGGAACCATTACTTTTGTATAGCCATCCACTCCAACAACACCCAGCATGCCATATTCGCCCGTCCACCGATACTCCCTCCATCTCAGTGCCCACGATCGCCGAACTCGATTCACACTTTTGCCGCGTGAACTTTGGGTGGAAGATGCAGACGTCGATCGTTGCCAGTCTGGCGAGTTTTTTGGTGCAGAAAATGAGACCGAGTCACGAAAACGATGCGGGGTCATATTCACGTGGTTTCAGAGAAGGCATCATTGCCGAAGGTATGTTCATATTGCCTTGTGTTTATTTGTCAATTTTTGTGGTTGTGAATAGCACTCATAGAGGATCTTGGGCAGCTTTCTCGGGAAAGAAGAGTTGGTTGATGGAATGCATGCGAGTTATGAGTTGCTGTGGCGATTTTTGCGTATGTCGAGTGATTTGGTTGGACGGAGATTAATTTCGTCGCGTTCGATATACCCAACATAACACTTTCCACTTTTCCACATATGAACAGATGTGGCAAAATCTTCTGCCATGCCCACAGTACAAATCGGCTTCTTCTCTTCCCCCCTGCGACGACATCTAATAAAATTAATCGACACCCAGACAGCAACCAAGTAGACGATTATGATGATTTACAACATAGACGATCTCACATTGGCCTTTGGAGCCGAGTGTGTGATGGGTGCTTTGTAGAACTTATTGAGAATCGAACACAACCCTAGGGCAAGGCGTAACCAAAGCTCCACCAAACCCGAGGCGCGGAACAATATTGTAAACCATAGAGTGAGGGAAACTAGATGGAGTCTGATCAAACTGCGGTTATTATTATTATTTTCAACTTCGCCTTGTATATAGCATTATTTCTGTTGCACGTACTCTTGCATTGCATACATCACATCGTTTGATGTTCATCTAATTTTTTTCCTCTCCTGACCTGCGTTCCAATTCCCTCCTACATCTTCCTTTACTTTTATTAACATCTACATTGTTGCTTGACCGCCTGCGTTTCGACTCTTGCATCTATTATCTCCTTTTCTCCGTCTCTTGATCTGACACATATTGGTGATTTCAATGTTGATCCAGGCGATCGATGACGATATCCCATCTTCGCATCATTCTCTCCACATATTGAGGTAAAACCCATATCTTTTCTTCTACTTCTTTTGTATTCTCATAAACTTCTTTGGCAGCCGAATTCTTTACCTTGTTGCATATTACTCGTCACATAAATAATCCACCAACCTTTCGCCAGTGGTTCTCGTTTTATCATTTGATTTTCGTTCGTAATTTACGCTCGCCATTGCTATACCTGATCCACCTTTCAGTGTTATGACCGTGTCCACGGCTTTTGGTCTTTGCATAAACAACTGACAAATTCCCTTGCTCCATAGTGGACTAACCACGCCCAAATAAAGGGAGAATATTGATGAAAGAACTTGTTGTCTGGAGCGAAGTGAAGGACCGACCCACTTAGGATGTTCAACATTTGAGCAGTGCGTTATTTTGCAAAAACATTATTCGTGGCACGTTGTTCTACACTGAAAAAACAATAAATTTCGCAGAGATCTATGGAATGCTAGAACAATGACCCGTTTCGCGGAGGTAGTCTGGGTGCTTGACGGACACGTGGCTTGCAGAAATGCTCTCCAGATTACTTAACAGCCAGCCCAGCATCGTTACTTTTTCACACCTTTACTACTTCAAAGCCGTTACTCAAAATGTACTTCGGAATGTCGAAGTGCTCCGATAATGATCAGTGGAAGTCTGGCAAAAGACAGGATGACTTGGGTTTTTTATTTTATTTTATTTTTTATTTTAAGATAGTAGTTATGGACACTAGATTAATTTTAGAAGTAATTCTATGATTAGATATTATAATAGGCTTTTTAAGATATATATCTAATAATTTTTTTTTTATTTTATTTTTTTTATTTTTTTTTATAATCAATTAAAATAAATATTATAGAATATACATATCTTATTTTAGTTTTTTATATAATTTCAAATTTATTTATTTTTTTAAGATTTATTTTGAAATACTTTGAGATTTATATAATTGATTTAGAATTTATCTAATATATTTTAAAATTTACTTTATAAAGTCTTATAAATATCTGACTAGTAAATTTTTTAAAATTAGTCTAATAGATATTTAAATTAGTTTAAATTTATAAAATCTATTACAATATATCAGCTCATAGAAGTAAATTATAAGATAAAACAGCTATACAAGTTAGCTTGAGCCCTCAGTTACTTTGTCAAAAAGTAATAAAATATTCAATTTCTAAAAGTATGAGATCTTTTTTATATAATATAGACAATTTTAGTAACTTTTTAAATAGTTCTTTACTTAAACTTAAGTAGCAAATCTTCAGACTTTGTTTAACAAGTAGACTAAAATATAATCAACTTCTTTATTTTAAAAGTAGAATAGAGTAGAAAAGAAATAAAGCTTACAACTTTTTAGCAGAGACTTATTAGTAATTTTTTCTAAATTAAGTAACTTTTGATTAATATTTCTCTTAAGTATACCAGATAATTGGCTTTTGTTTTTCTTTAACTTTTGAACTGAGGTTTATTTACTTGAATCTCTAAGATATTTTATAAAGTATAATTACTATCTAATTACTATTTGGATAATTATAGAATATATAGTAAGGCTAATTTAGAGAAAATATAATTACTTGTTCTTTTAAAAGATAGATATTTCTTTAAGAGACAAGTATTTTATAATAGAATTATATAATAAAATATAATATAATATATAATGAATAATTATATATTTGATCTGATAATGATATTATAAATAAGTGATATATAAATAAGATAAATAAGATACAAAAAATAATATATTAAAAATTAGAAATATTTAAGCTATAGCTTATATTATAGTAAATATATTACTTAACTAATAGGTTATTTATTTTAAAAGTAAATAGCTGCTCTAAATACACTAACTAAAAATAGTTATCAGACAAAAAAATATTTAACTATTTTTAAAAATTAATAACTTTATGAATTTTAAAGATATTTATTTGAAATTTGAAATTATAATAGATTAATATCCGAAATTTATAAAAATATTAAATTTCCTTATTTAGATATTGTTATAGATTAGATATAATTAATTAAGTATAGATCAATCAAATTTAATAATATATAATTTGAAATTATTCTATATTAAGAATAGTAATAATATATATAAGTAATATACTATTTGTAAAATATATTTTTATATATACCATAATTATTTCAGATTTTTATCTTATCAATTGGATTTAATTTTGATTTTAATCTATTTTGGCTTTAAAGATTTTTTATTTAAGCCAGATTAAAAAAGTGGCTTAAAATTTAAGCCCATGGCTTAAAAAATTCAGGCCAATTCTATTAGTAGCCTGTGATTTCAGGCTTGCACCATTAGTGGTCTGAGATTTGACGTTTTTTTGCTTATATCTTAGTGAAATGGCATCGGATTTTAACATACTTAGACTTGTTAGAAAGCCCTGAATCATGGCTTTCCAACATGGCTGAGTATGTCAAAATCGGGCATAATTTCGCTGAGTTATAAGTGAAAACATCCAAAACATCAAATTGGCTTTAAGTCTAACATCAAAGTACCCGAAAATCTTCAATATTTTTCATAACCTGGGCTCCAGGAGTACCTGAACATATCTGGCAATTTGATACAAAATCTCCAGAGAATCTCCTGATATATCTCAAGTATCTTTCAGAGAATTTTTTGATGTCTTGGCAAATCCCCAGTACAATTTACTCATATATTTAGAGATGGTATTTTTATCACAAAAAATATATGGATATCTCCCAGAGCAGCTCTAGCATATATCAGATATATCCAGATATACAAAGATACTCTTATTGACAATTAAATACTAATCCAAATACATTACAATTTATCATTTAAAATGAATATCTGTAGAATGACAATAATAAAGAATAATCCACACACCTTTCTCTGATAATATTCAGGTTACATAAATGTCAGACAACACTTCAAACAACATTTTCGGTAAAAAGGTACTAATAACATAGTGAGCAATGAGCATTCTGGAGAGCATACAGAACAGGACAGCTCTAGTGCCTTTGATTGACAGTATGTGGGGTGGGATCAAAGTGTAGGTTTGGAGATACTGAGTATCTCTCTGAGGGGATAGGGGGTCAGTAGTGATGGATGAGGTGGAATAAGACAGCAGGGGAGTAGACAGTTGACCTTTGCCAACAAGGTCAAGATGGGTGCACAAGTAACAGAACTGAATAATTAACTAGAGCAGGGGAAGGGGAAGGCAGCTGTAGGGGGAAAGAGAGTAGTGGGACTGGTAGTATAGTAATGTAAGAGGGTTGCTTTTTAGGGTAACCGTTACGTAGTTCTGGAAGGGTTTTCTGGAAGTTCTGGATATTCTGGAAGACCGTTTTCTTATAGTCAAGATCAATTTCATATGGAGTACGTCCTCTATACTTATTGATTTCAAGATCGGGTTGATGTCTCAACCAAAGTCCTTTTTCGGACTAGTTCTGGATGTTCAGGATTTTCCGTATTTCAGAAAGTTCAAGAAACTAAGACCAGCTTAGTTGAATTGGCATATCACTACAGACAATACCCAATTAGGAGATTTCGTGATGGGGTTAGGAGTAGGACCTAACGGGGAGCAGATTTACTTAAGAATGGTTTGTGGGTTATTAAATAGATTTATTTGCTATTCATGATATTGTTATACTAGGAGTAGTTGTGTGAAGGGATATTGTGGGGAAGTGCTCAGGAGTTGTATTCGGATTGTTCAGGTCTGAGATTCTGAGGTCTGGGGGAGGGAGTATTTATACTAGTGAGGGGCTATCTGGGCTATACTAGATATGGATGTAGCACTAAGTGCCTTGCTGAGTCAGAATGTAGTCACTTAGTACAAGTGTGATCTGACATGTCAAGAGATCATCTGACTGCTGAGTCAGTTCACAATCACATCGTATAAGGCTAATCTAACTATACTATGACTGCTAATCTATTTATAGGTTTACACGCTGTCTGGGTAGTCTTCAATGACATCACCATTGATAATATCATCTCTGATGAAGTAGTCATCTAAGAAGAGTGGTTTGTGGATTACTTCTCCTTGTTGGCTGAGGTAATAATACATTGGGACTTCATCTCCATCCCACAGGATAGCATCGTCTGTCTCGTATGCTGGATAAGGTGTTGGTGGGCGAAGGAGGGGTGTGCTGTCTTCACTTTCATCAGATTCGCTGTCTGTGTACCTTCTATAGGTTACAGTACTATGAGTCACGGAGTTGTAGTAAGCTGGTGGCTATAGTTCATGTCGCTTGTACTCAGGTGGTGGAGTTGTTGGTTCAATCTTGAGAGTTGTCTGAAGGTACAGGTTGTGTTCTCCAGTCTCTTCGTTATAGTTGAAGTAATCGGGAGTGAATGCAGGTTGGTATTTGTGCCAGTGATCATTGTCCCAATAAGTCTTGTATGTGGTTATGAACTGTTGTAAGTTCATTAGCAAGGTTGGCGGTGTGATCAGGGTTGGTAGAAATTCTTGGCTTGAGGTCATGTCAGCGTCAGAGGGATCATTGTCTTCTACTTCATCTTCATCGAAGTTGATTATATCATAGACATCCTTCATGGCATATCCAACTTGGGGCATTTGCAGAATGTGGTCATCAGGGTGCAGGAAGGTTCTGTCGGTAGTCTGAACATACTCGAGATACTTGTGGTTGAGTTCTTGTATCATGTTATCGATTTGGCCATAGGACAGGGTAGCAACCATTTCGCTGATAGTAACTCGGAGGCGGGGAATAAAGATGCTATACTCATAGAAGAGTTCTCAGTATTTGCGGGCGATGAGCTTTTGGTGTTGAGACATCTGGGTAATGTCTGTATCGTGGTGGTGTTCGACCATGTCTTCCAGGAGGCAGCCGATCTGATAGTAGCTTGAGATTTGTCCGATCTGGTGGGCCTCATTAAGCATGTTCAGGGCATTCCATCGGGCTTCCATGAAGTAGAGAGATACGAGGCTATAGATATTCATGAGGGGTAGAGGGGGTGTGGCTCGGTTGACAATGGCATTCCAAATGTCAGCATGGATGCGGTTGTAGATCTCGGTGGTCATGTTTGTGTGTTTGGAAGTTGTGGTTATTGTTTGTTTTAGTTCTCTATTTCGACGCATCTCAGAGCTCAGTATATATGCATTTGTTCTTGATTGGTAAGATTTCATTTATGTGAACCTTGTGTTCCGTGACTTCGTATTGACTCAGCTTTGTGCACTGTGACTTCTGTTTGACTTAGCTTCATGATCATGCAGCTGATTTCCAGATTTGTTCGGAGGTCACGTGTGATTTTGGTGGCTTGTTAAGAGGGTGACGTGTGATTTCTGTGGCTTGGAGGTTGTACGCTTACAACTCTCCCCTTCTTAGCTTTTGACGTCCTCGTTGGAGCCTTCTAATTTTGTTCTAGTGTTGTTACACCGTTTGGGAGGTCAAAAGTCTGGTAAAGTCCATTTTTTCAGAAAGTAGCATGCTCATAGTACAGTTGCCTAATGCATTGGATTCATATGTTAAAGAGTCATATGTTCAATGCTGTGTACCGGAAGTGATTCTGACGTCATTCACTGCTGGAGAATTTCCTCTAAGGAATCTTCTTAAATGTCTATGCCTCGTTTCCCATCAGTAGTATGGGGAGAATAGGCTGGCTTTCAGTTTTGCTATTTTTCCAGAGGGTCGGTATTCTTTTGTTCTGTCTTGCTGAGTTCTTGATTAGGTTCGTAATAATTATAATATTCAGGAGGGTAATATATGTTTTATACTGATAGGTGTAGGACTATTCAGTGTTCAGTTGTTCAAGGAATCATATTCTCGAACTAAGTCGGTAGCATTCTGGAGATTAGTCTTGGGTTCCCATATTACATCATGGATCAGATAACCTTTCCATTTGATGAGGTACTTGGGGTGGTTCTTGTGGCCACATTTGTTGAGAATTTGTTCAACTTCGTATTCTTCCTGGTCATTAATAATAACAGGTGCAGGTGGTTTTATAGTTCGGTTTGGGAATAGTTCATCATCATTGTCATTGTATCGCTTGAGACGTTGGACATTGAAGACTGGGTGAATCTTAATGGTGTCTGGTAGCGCCAATTTGTAGAAGGTCGGAGAGACTTATGAAATGACTTCAAATGGTCCAATGAACTTGCTGTTCAGCTTCGTAGATAGTCTGTGCTTGAGGTTGTCAACTCGGTATTCTCGGATGTCTAATAGAACTTTTTCTCCAATATCAAAGGTTTCTTCTCGGCGATGTTGGTTGATATACTGTGACTATTGTTCTTGAGCTCGTGATAAATTCTCAATTGCAATCTGGCTTAGATTACACATTCGGAGTAAGAATTCTTCAACAGCTTCGACTGTAGAGGGTTCTTCAGTGGTTCGGATGAGTGTCAGAGGAGTGTTTGGGTTTTGTCCAGTGTTGGCGAAGAATGGGATCATTCCAAGAGAGGCTTGTTTACTGTTATTATAGGCAAACTCGACTGCAGTGAGGTGTT
>RBNI01003364.1:0-16021 GCA_003990745.1 Jimgerdemannia flammicorona
AAAAAAAAAAAAAAAAAAAAAAAAAAAGGGTTACAGAAAAAACTATCGATTGGTGATTGTAAGTTTTACAGCCTAGCAATGTGTAGGTAAATATATCCTGTGTATGAATCTTTTTTATAGTTACACAATAGGTATATTGGGCATGGGAGCTTCACTTTTTTTTTTTTAAAAAAAAAAAAGGCTGGCATGGCCACCTGCACAATTGGTCTACAATTATGCCAGTCTGGCTGCTTGTTCTACACTCCGTAATGTTTCCCCTGGCCAAGAAGCATACGCCAACGTTCGGCAATAACTTGAAGAACACAGGGCTTTCTGCTTGTGCTAGGCTGCCATGCTAATTGTCAACCGTGGTGTCTGATGGATTTGTTGACAATGATGGCTCACTATATTTTATGACCAATCGAGAGACGTGGGAAAGATAGTTTCAGCAAGATTTATGTGCCCTTATGGCCAAAAACGCCATATAAATAAATTGCATAGACGTCCCCTGATAATAATAGAAAGCAGCACGCAGCCCACCAAACTAAAGTACTCACACCCTGTCCACACACCGCCAACCCCTCCTTCCCCTTCCACTTCTTCACCAAACCGCCTTCTTATTCTCGACCCAATCAATCTCCGCCAGCAATCTAGGCATCAAAAACCTCAACTCCGAGAATTCAATCCCGCCCCTCTGTAACTCGCGAGCATGTCCGCCCCAATGCCATTCGCTATAAGAAACATATGCCGCAGCCGCGTGATCGCCGACTTCGGCGACAAGGGACCACCTTGCGACCTTGCTCGCAACAGCGATAGCATCCTCGTGCTCCTCATAACCAAACCGGGTGTCCACGCAGCCGGTACCCAGGACGCGCTCGAGGAAAACCCACGAGCTACGGGACTGGCGCGCAGTAACCGGCGGGCTCTTGTGCAGTGCCAATCTGATAATCACGGGGAGCATTGGCGGCGGCCAAGAGAGGTCAATGTTTGTGAGCTGGTTCGTGCCTTCAAGGGAGATGTGGAGATCCAGAGTGCGGCGGTTCAGGTGGGGGGAGTGGCCCAGGTAGATCTCTCTTTCGCCGTAGGAGTCGGTGAGCTGGACTTCCATCTTCGGAGGGAAGATAAAGAGAGCGTATGGTCAGCTTCAGACCTAGAATCAATACTCAATAATCGGATCGGACATGTTACATTCTAACCACTCGAATCAGAATGATCCTACACGATTCGGATTAGGGACTCACCACAAAGCTCCACCGCCCCGTCACGATATTCCTCCTCAGTGTTTGTTCGATATGGTCAAACACGCACTGGCGCAGCAGCTTGTCGACGAAGGCGAGCCTCCAGCATGCGTGGTATGGCATAGACGCAAGGATGTGCAACAAGATTTCGTATGGGAGGGACAGCAAAGTCGGCGAAGTCGGGTGGCGCGGGTCGTCCTCTTCTGGGGTGGTTACGCCCAGGAGCGCCGAAAGCGCGCACAGATCTTCGGCGCTGCTGAGATCTACGAGGGGGGATGGATGGATAGTAGGGGAGGTGGGAGAGGTAGGTGGGTCGGTGGGGATCGAGAGTGGATCCATAGAGCCATAGAGTGGCGAAGCGCTCACGTGGCTGGAATTTCCAATGGCGTCGTCATGCGTCGTTATGCGAAACAAGAAACCGAATCACGTGTAATATATGAAGATTACAAATACTTTTATCAATTACATTTTTATTTACTCAATTTAATATACTATTATTCTTTACAATATTCAATCTACATTTGCAAATTTACTTATCTTAGATCTCATGATTAGGAGATAAGCGACGGCCGGAAGTTTGTCACAAATTCGCCGGGAGTCCGGCGGAACCGAAAATGTGAGCAGCCGGAATGCCAAGAGGAATTAATCCTTCAGAAAGCGAGAAAATTCGTTTTCACGTATTCTTTAACATTAGCGAGATATCTTATTTGCTGCCACCACCATCCCGTAGAGTCAGGTTCGACTTCGCGCATCATCATTTTTTTCATGTTCAATATCGTTCTCCCCTCCCATCCTCCTCCCCACCCGTTCGTACATAATCATAACAACGTCGAACGGGCCTTCTACGTTACGCTTGTACGCTTATAGACTTCAAAACGATGACAAACCGTAACTGGTTTGAAACGCCAGTCATCATAGACGTGGATACCGTCTTCAGTTTAATCGGACAGGTGTCCGAAGTCGATAACTTAGCTTCGGAATATGTTGTAGGCCCCGAGGTATGTTTCAGATCACCATGACATTCCCCGAAAACAAATCGCAAATTCCCGCATACCTTCTCTATGAATACCAACACATCCCCCCCCTACCCAGGAAGAATGGCTCTTACAGCTCATGGATTTGGAGATACACCAGATGCCAAGAAGGCCACCGTTGTCGACCGACCTGGCCCTGATTACCGTCGCCGACCTTGGAGTTGAACCTGAGCTCATCAGCGACGACCAAGCCGAATACAGGCTGTTGGACTTGCTACTCTACCTCTGGTCCGACAATTTCGCCGAGGTGGAGCGTAGCATCGAGCCCGGCAGCATGGACGAATTCGAGGCTGAGCTCCGCCGTAGAGCTGGGAGAACGTGGACAGACGCGATGATTGATCCTCTACATGCTGGCATTGTGGGAGGCGATGCCATCTTCGCTGTCGTCGGCGGATCGCTCTGTATTGTTGCGGTTGTGCGGCGAGAGTGGCGCTTTGGCATAGCGTTGCTGTTGTTGTTTATGTGGCGCCAAATCTTCGCACGCTGAACACTTTTATGCCACTTCTATTTTATTCTCCTATTTTGTCAGTTGGTGATCCGTCACATGAGGACACATGATGTGGCTTTTTCGCCTTTTCTGTCTTTCACATGTAAAAATCGCAACCCCCGCTATAGCAATCCCTTTACTTTGCTATATAAAGGATAAATTGATGTTCAAGAATTGTTTTGTTGCGAATGTAAAACCTTTTTATTTTTCACGTCTCAATTGATTGATAGTCTGTAATATATCTTACTATAGATCAGAGATACTATAAACTTTACCAATATGTAATAAAATATATATTCTGTTTTAATATATTTTGCTTAGTTTTCTAATATATATATATATTATAAAACAATATTGTTAATATAATAAGTAAATAAAATAACTTATAGTCTCCAAGTCAAAACTAATTATTATAATATAATATTATTGAAAATTCAAGTTTAAAATATTAAATAAATAAAATTTTACTATCTTTTCAACCTACCAGCTTGAAATATCTAAAGTTCTACTTTGATTATATAACTTGGTATATGAGAAGTTTTTAAAACCCTTTATAAGATCTTGGATATTATTGATATTCTTGATATATATGTAGAATCAAGTATATAGTTATACAAAGAGAAGATATGATAACTTATTAATCTATATTATAAGTATCTACCAATGTATTTTGAAGATCATAGCCCACTCTTACTGACACCAACCATGATAACCTATTTTTATATAAGCAATTTCATCCAAAAGTGACACACATGTATACAATGCATTTGATTTTCTCATGACCCAGTATGGTCATTGGTAAGATTAGTTCAGATAAATTATAATATATTAATGATAGGCACTACATAGTATTGCTATATAACTCCTACTATCTCCTATATGGCCCCTCAGAGAAGAACCAAGGCTCCATCAAGCAATGCCTGCAAGAAGATCCATTCTCTTTTTTTTTTTTTTTTTTTTTTTTTTTACAGGCTCCATTCTCATCCCTGTCCATCACTATGCCACATCTTCAGCAATTGTATACCTCAGACCCTCCTATCACCTGCATGTTTCCACACTAGCTACAGGTCTTCAATATGTAGGCTTCATTTTGGACAATGACATGGACATGCAGCTCCTCTGCCTTGGAGATCAGATGTTGATGGAAACAAAAGTGCTCCCATTGGAGCATCTGATAAACTATATAAGATCTAATCTTCCTTGTCTTATAGTTAACCATCTGGGATACCTCAAATGGAGGTATAACAATGACATCAAACTTACATGTGAAGAATGTAACTACCTTCTTATAGATCTCAGATTGAAGGCATAAGAGTTCTCATTGCATGTAGGCTATTGCTATATTGAGTCACTGAGCTTTCTTCTGCTTACACTTCGAGTTAGATGATGCCAATTTATCTTTCCTGGAAATGAGGTTGTCCATATATTAGCAGAGGTGAATGATACATCTAATATCATACTGTCTAATTTTGCCTATACTCTTTGTAGGAGAGTACCAAGTGAATAGTATACAAACATCTGGATCAATAGCAATAGTATGAATATCTACTTGGGTTTTGCAGATCTGCTTTTACATCTTATAAATTCAGGAAAATATCCAATCACTAGTCTTCCATGGATATGTCAGCTTGCAATTACTTGTGATTTTGTGTGGTGATGGCCATTTGTTGTTCTTGTACTTTTTCTCAAAATAAAAAGGCCAGAGTATATGTTGGTCTTTATATGTTAAAATGAGAGACTTGTGATGTTTAGGGTATAATAACATATCATAAGTATATAGATATGAAACATAAAAGTGATCTCAGGGATCCTTTGTGAAATTCTGAGTATAAATGATGATGGTCTGATCTAATTCCTTACAAGTTCAAAAGAATAGATGATGTGCTGGAGTTCCTGGTGTATACTGTATATTACACTTAATGTTCTCATCTCTTACTACTAGTATCTTATCAATGGCTTTATCAGTAATGTTGGCAGGTGCTTATCTAAAACAATCTTGAAGTAGCATCCCGATGTGAATGATCATTCTGCAAAACTTGTACTTATCCCAGACTGCCATCTTCTGAAGTTTAGTATTCTCCTGGTCATCCCCATCTTTCCCAGATCTCACATCATTATAGAGCTGGTATTTTTCCTGTACAGGCTGTGCTTTGACTCATATTTACTATACTGGTCTGATCTGATAATTCTTGCTGTAACATTGGCAATGATGATTCTAGTTGATAATGATATTAAAGGCAAATCTTACCAAATCCAGCCATCACTTGAGGAGCTTCTTCTGAGAGTGATTTGGATAAACCTTAACCTTCAATATGTGATTGAGAATGTCTTCTAAGTACTGTCACTTATTACACACTATTGTTGCCTTTGGTTTTGTCATGCGTTTTTTGCCCATTCTGGTGCTCTTGTCAATAACGAGCAGCTCATCTTTCCTATATGCAACAGATGAAGACAGTATTAATAGCAAGGATATCCTTGGTGAGCTCCTGCTCATTAGAGGTTGACTCATTGAAGAGAACCATGAGTTTTGTAGAATGAAAGAAGAATATATGTTGGATGAGGTTGAAGGCAAAACAACAGAGTCAGTCTCAGTAGATAACCATAACCTCCAAGATAATTCCTCTGCTTGTGTATTCCAATAGGGTCTTAAGCCCTAGGCACTTAAAGTTGACACTGGAGCTGATATTACTGAGGAGCTCATAATTCAGAAATTGGAAGTGGAAGAGTTCCTTCTATCCCTTGAGGTCATCTTTTTGTTTGGCACTTGATACACACATATAGAGATACTCTTTTAGGGAGAGGAAAGAGGAGGAGACAGAGGCAAAGGTAGAGGCAGAGGTATTGCCAATATCATCAGAGGTCAATTCAGGAAAAAGGAATGAAATGTCATAGAGGTGAACACCAGAGGGGGATATCTTGGCAGTAATCTTTCCTTGTTTAAGCCAGCAGCATAAGGTATTTGATGACACTCTGAGCTTCTTGGTTATCTGATATGTAGACAGATGTATATAAAGAGAAAAGGAATAAGAATGTCTATTTACACAATGGTGTACATACAATGTTTACTTATATGTACTCACCTAGCCCTCTTAGTCAGATCTTCATGAAAGGTAGACTTTGTTTCTTGTGGCTTGTTAAGTATTACTAAGTAGAATTGTCATCAAGCATTCCTAAGCAACCAATTTCAACGGTGATCATCCAAGCCACAGAGTTCGCAGTCCGATACCGTGTGGCGCGAGTTAACACCAAGCAAACATCTTCAAATCCTCGAAAGCATCTCAATGAACGGCGGTACAAACGTTCCCTTAACACCGGCCCAGACCACCGTCATCAGCGAGCTTGCCCTCATCCTCCGCACCGTCGAGTCATTGTAAGTTGGAAATGGGAGGGATGTTGTTTTTGTGCCGAAGTCCCCAGGGACCGCTTGACGGTGGGTTCGCCGCCGCAAAGGTAGTGTCGCATACCTTCGTCAGGCATATGAGCATGTAACGTTTCCCAACCTGTACTTGTAATTCAGGAACCAGAACCTCACTGAAGCTGTGCGCCTAACCTCGCCGGGCGGCCTTCTGTACGAGAGCCAGCGAGCGGCACAGGAATCGTTGGAAGTGTGGAAAATGATGTTGGAGGGGGCGGGACTAACCAACGACGGCAATGTGATGAGAGGAGCGTAATTGGAAGTGAGCGGATGGGTCTTAATGGCATGCGCTACCTGGAGAACAGTTTTGGATGCTGGGGATTTTCGATATCTCAGGTCAAATTGCAGTGCATGTACACTTCTTTTCATCGGGATTTATTGTGAATCATTTTATTTTATAGACGTAGTTTATTCTCACTCTCCTGAGTTTTGGTCTCTTTGCGTAGCGTAATGAAAAGTACATGAGATTTCTCTCAAGCAGATTAAGTCCGTCTCGCGCGCAAATAGCCAATCAGCCATCCCCACGTTTTCGGACGGTTATGATCCTCTTTCAACACTAAATTTTCAAGAGGTCGGAGTATTGTTCGGCGGCAATGTATTGTCGTTCGATATCGGGTATTTCTTCTCGAGCCAGTCCGAAACGAAGATTCCGACCATGGCGAAAGCCATTCCGCCTAAATCAAAATATTCGCGCATTAGTACAATAGAGTAAATAGAGTACTAGCCGATTCGATAACAACTATATACCCATTCCAATAATGACACGTGTTCTCGGCGGAATCGACTTGTAGGATCCCCACAATGACTTCCGTTGCATCTTGGTGCTTTTGCTCGGTGTGAGCTAGGAGGTGACTGACTTTATAACAAACAATACATGACATCACTAATAACGTGACTGATTGTGGCGCTGCACGATTGTTCCTCCCCGGAAAACTGTCAGCGAAGCGGACGAAGAATCGGAGATGCCCAGGTGTGCTTTGGAACTTTTTTTTTTTTTATCGTTGAACTGGGTTAGATTTTTGTCGAGGAGCACCATTGTGAATTGGACTTCCATTCGGCTTTTATAGCTCATTGGCTTGGCAACTATCAACTGCTAGCCCCAGCCATCACGCTTGGAGGTTCTTTGAGGCCCGAAGAGTTCCGTGAGGGTACCGGGGATAGAGGAGTGCTCGAATTGGGGAGATTCCGTCACCTCGCGCCCACGGAAGGATGTGGCTGCTGCCGGACCGGCTCGAGGGGCGGGTGATGGCGACTGTACAGCGATATCAGGTAGGATAGGAGTGAAATCCCATGAAGGATTCCAGCAAATGCATGGAACCGTGGTTTGCTAAAGGAAGTAAACGAAATTGCTGGGATGTGATGCACGACGCAATAAATATCGGGGAACACAAGTGGTCAAGTAGTCGACACATGGCAATAATTAGTATCGCGCATACATATTTACTGCGAAATTCGCTCTTTAGCCTACCCTCGACAAATCCGTCGGTGGATCACAAGGAGAATGCAAACACAATTGGAATTGTACCTACCTGCATGCTTGGACCGTTTGTGAAGTTTAATATTTATTCCAAACCGCCGTATTTTGAAGATAACAAAGTGTCTACTCGGAACGACCTTGAAGAGAGAGATACTGCAGCAAAACAAATTTTGGTTTGATTACGGAATCCATATTATTTCGAAACTGTAACAGAGGTGATTGGCCAAGCACGAAAGCAACTTTTCCGGGCTCACCCTGCAAACACGCAAAAGATTCAAACAACACGGTGTATCCTCCGAATAATTGTGTTACTGAAGGATATAAAAGAAAAAATGAAAATGAAAAAAGATGAAATATCGTTTAAGGCAATAAATTGGCGTGCCGAGGTCCGTTTATATATATACATGTGCATAAGATCGACCCGAAACACCCCGAGAAGGCTTTCCCCCTGTGGCGTAAAGGAACTTCCGAGACATCTCCCTCATTACTGAATAAGGATAACCCGTCGATCAATCGATCTGCCAACGCCATTTAATGATCACTAGTACTACAAACCTAGTTTCCTCCACGAATTCTATCCTGCTGTTTGATATGGGTCCTGAGTTAATAAGTTTTTAATGCTGACGATATCACCTCATATACTTAACTTTGTATTCTCACTTTACAGTTGGATCCATAAAAAATAATTTTTAAAAATGCATTTCAATAAATTATAGAGAAGATAAAAGCGTTGACGCAGCTGGTTACTGCTATGTTTTGATTCTTAACGGAGTAAAAAAATCATCCGCCAAGTACAATCTACAACACAAGAGGTATGGGACCTCGAGCATTTAGCGTTTAGCACAGGTCATGCGGATCATGTTCCTCCCCGACAAGAGACTTCGGCTATTCCCAATCTTAGTAACGAACACCACTCGTCACTCGTGTGGGTCCAATTTCTTGGTGATCGATGTGGTAGCCAGCCTTATGTGGAAATGCCGCGTGGACATGCGTAAAATCTTAAATCTTAAACCGAAATTTGCCTGTGAAATACAAATACAAGTCGTCCTCGACTCTCCCTCGCTCGAATCCATCTCAGTGAACACCCCAGATGAACTTGCCAATAGAAGATATCCTCCGGTCCATCGAGCGGGATAATTATGTGCAGGAAATATTCTCGACATACGCAGCTGCCCCCCCCGAGAAGCCCGCTCGCCGGAACGATGGGTTTACATGGATTGATGGTCGTGGGTTCAAAGAGCGCGGAAATCCGAAATATTTACTGCCAAGCGACTACGATGAACTAGGACGCCTTAATCACCAGCATTATCAATTCCGGTAAGTACGTCCATTGCACTACGCCGAGTTTCAGATATTCTTCGCGCCGTATTTACTGACGGATCTCACGTTTCAATTGAAAAATCAGATATGTGTTGGATGGGTGAGTTGAATATGACAACGTTGGGATGCATTGAAATTAATCGTCGACGCTCTCCTATATCCTCTCAACGATACCCTCTCAACAATGTTTCTTGTCTTTCTCTACAGGAATTATCAAGCCCCCATCACGGAGGCCTTGAAGAATGGCATCAAAGTTATCGACGTTGGGTAAGCATAGAGTATAACATCGTATATCACGCAAAATTTTGCTATACAGTAGTGCACATTATTCAAATAGCTACTTCCACCTTTAACAGTTGCGGATCGGGAGTATGGTCAGTCGTAAGTGTCCATTTCGAATTATCTAAGAACCCCAAAATCTCGAAAGAAAATCTCACCCCATTACCAATTACGAAACAGGAAATGGCGCGGGACTACCCCAACTCCAGCTTCGTTGGTACAGACATTGTTGACGCATTCAAAGACGCCGACCCTCCAGCCAACTGCACCTTCCTGAACGCCGACACATTGCAAGGCCTTCCGTTCGCGGATGATACATTCGATTTTACCTTTTCAAGAGCTCAGTGTCTATGTTTCACGGAAGAAGCATGGCGAATAGTTATCCAGGAGCTGCTACGTGTCACCAAGCCTGGTGGTTATATTGAAATAGGTATGTTCAATCATTGCTTTTGGATATCACAGAAATACACCGAGACCCTACTTATTAACCTTTGCATTTTGTTTTGGCAGTGGATGTTAACTTAGACATATTTAATTCCGGGCCGGCATGCATGGCATGGAATGAAGGAGGTAGACACATTGGCTCAGATTTCAAACCTTGCGCTGCCCAGAGGGATTTTTATGATGATTGTCAAATAATCATTAATTCCCTATCCACACTATTCATTTCAAAGTCAGGTCTGTTCTCAAAATGCGGGATATCAATTCCAGAATGTGGACAGTATTGGAGCCGCTTTTGAGTGCGGCCAAGCTTGAAAACGAATCAGAAGTCATCCGATCAATTCCTCTTGGCTGGGGGGACAACGAAATCGGCTATCGTTTCAAAGAAGTAAGTTCTCAATTCCTGCGCGTGATCTGTATTTCAAGTAACATATTTGGCCCTGCCTCTGATACTCTGCTTTCGAATTTTTCACATTTTAGAATTTCACTACCGGAATAATGCCCGGCATAAGGCCTCAAATGCTTCTTGTCTTAGGGTACAGCGAAGAAGAGTACGACCTAAACGTCAAAGAGGCGGCAGAGGAGATGAGCAACGAATACAAGCCTTATATAAAATTGAAATCGTATAGTGGCAGAAAGCCCGTTAACGTAACTAAAAATGTGCTATAACATCTATGAGGTTTAATCGAATCAATCCTAAACCAAGCGAGTAGACGCTTGATAAGAAAGAAAGAAAGAAAGAAAGAAAGAAAGAAGAAAAAAAACTATTATGTATATCTAGCATTCTTAAAGGCTATTTTCTTAAGGTCGGAGTTTATTTCATCCACCTTCTGCAATTATAATATGTCACTATGGCTCAATAATCTCTATAAACGGCTTTAAGAGAATTGTTTGAAATGGTCCCAAACGAAGCGATATGTATCGTTATACTAGCATACATTGATATACATGCACTTCCCGCCGAAAGGGATTAACGAGCATGATCCGTCTCCTTCTTTCGCGTGGAAAAATTAAGGTAATCCTCTCCCTCTTTCTCGTTCTACCACCCGCCTCCCCCACCAATCCATCCTCAACAACCCCGAAGAGCACCTTCTCCATTCCTCTCTTCCATTTCCGCCCTAAGGCGACCGGCTCAAGACGACCGCCGCCTACCACGGCGCCCAAACGCGCCGACGCGTCGACCAGCGATGAGGATGAGAAGGTCTTTGGCCAACGTTGATTATGACGTTCCCATTGCAACTGCTATATCTGCTAACAGCCATGATCGTTGTCGCCCGCTGACGAGGATGGGACACGTTGGGCAGGGTAGGTGAGACGAGGAAGGCACTATCGCAGCCTAAAACATGGAGCCTAATCGAAAGCTGGCACTTCACACTCTGGAAAGTGAGAAGGGAGGATAAACGAATCAATTTAGACCCACCACACAACCTAAACTTGTTTGCCACCATAGCCTTCACCGTCTCATCCTCGGTATCCCTTTCATTCTCTCTTCGACCACAATAATTTTAGCCGCATCGGCCGTCGTATTATGGCGCGTCCGTGGGCTAAGCGACCTGACCTCGCCGTCCGCCACTGTCGGGAGAATATGGGGCCAGAGGACCTCAAAACTCTCGCGCGCGTATTGGATATCCGAGTGTAGCTTGAGGTGGTAATTGACGATGTCAAGGTTTTCAATAAAAAAAATAAAAATAAAAAAAAGGTTTCAGAGTCTTGCATGCTGCTTCCTTCATGGCACCGCGCTCATCAAAAGCGTTAAATGTTCGATGTGTAAACTCGACACGCTCGAGTTCGTGTTCTCAGGCGGGTACCACTCCAAGCGGAACGTGTTCATATAGATAGCTGCGGCGATAGAGTGCTTAATATTGACGTTGATGAACCTAACTTACTCCAGTACGTCAGGGTAGAATATTCATAATGCATATATCGGCGCCTTCTCCGGGAACATGAGAATTACAGAAGGGTCCTCGATCAATTGATGACCTCTGATGGGCAATGGAAGAATTCATACGATGGATGGAACCACTCTGATCTCGGCCGTTTGGCTCCTTTATCTACTGTTATTGACTCCAAAAGCCCGTGGTCGCCTGTTTCCCACCGTTTCGTGGACACAACATGGAGATTAATGGAAAAGCGAACTATTGGTTTGTGTTGATATAGAATAAGCTCACTCTTTCGTCCAGTGCCCTTGACCAAGCGACTGAGAGCATACCGTTCCGACAGCTCACACAATTCACGTTTACGTGCGCGGGATCACTGCAATGCGATCGACGTCCCGATGGCCTGTCTTGTGAAGATGAAAATGCCTCTGGCGTAATTGCACGGCTTTTTCAATATGGTGAGTGGTTAAACTTACCGACAGGATGGGTGAGCTAATATTACGCTCCTTGAGACATTTTTCACAGAAGACGTGTCATTCGAAAAACGTTACGTGTCCAAGTCACCTCCTTAATTTGTGAATCTTAAGTTTGCACTCACTAATGGCGGGCGGGCCGAAAAATTGGGTAATTGGGTTGCTTGTTTTGTTGCCCAGCATTTTGGGAACCCGTTGCTCTGTAACACAACCTGCAAATCAATACGTGCAGCATGGCACCTGACGCACGCAAGGTATGTGGTGAAATGTCACGATGTCATCGTTGTCTGTTTGCTGCATGCAGTGACCAATTAACAGCATTTCGACGTGCCGTTTGTATATCTTGCGGCATGTGGATTGAGCACCGGTTCTAGCAACAATTTAATATCTGTAATACATTCTTAATGTCCCAAATGTGCCAAGCGCGACAGCATGAAACTTGCTTATTTTTCTTGAACAGTAATTCGGAAGGACCGACGATGATAGCACGAGTTGGTGGTGCTCAGCGGGTTTCGAAACCAATTACATGTTGACCTCGACCAGCCTAAGGAGGGAAGCGATAGGATCGGCGGGTGTTCTCATGTCCTCGAGCCTGGCAAATTCAAGTAATGCCGGCCGCTTTGAGCGTGAAAATACCCTACGGGCTGAATTTGAGGGGTTCGTTCCGAACAGTTTCCAGAGTAGACTGCATCTGTCATTTCCCTAACTTATGACTCTTTCATATTAAGAAAATCAGGGCCGCTGGCATGGTATACAAATAGCCTGCGATACCCGAGGACCTCGCGGTCACCTTGTTATTTGTTTGTGTTAAGGCATGCTGCTTCAATGACATGAGATATATTATCTCATGATGTGTGCAGTTATAGAAAACATCAGACGAATATTGGTTCCCACAGGTTTTTGCTATACAGTCCCGACCTTCCCTGCTTCACAAGAAAACAATGAAAGGTCATTTGAGCAATGGAGGAGAGATCGCTCATTCATTCTGTCCAAATATTACAGGACGAAAAGGGAATAAACAAATTGCAATGTGCATGCATGGTCCTCAAGAGCGATTGTTAGTCCTGGCGATAGGTCGAAGGAAACTATTCGATCTAAACGGTTCGGCTACGGCATCGACCGTCGATCATGCATCACCTATGATTCATAGCTTGATGAACGAAAAAGTTCCGCGTTACGTTTCCCTAATAAATACCAACGACTTGGAAGAGCAAAACGTACTCATTGCGATTCCACAGAAATGGCGAGCCAAATTTCTGTCCCGCGCTTTCGAAGCAAACAATCCACCAACACCAGCAAAGCTACTGACGATGGCAAGCGATGCAAAGCCAATGTCAGAGACGCAACAACCGTAACCGGGGACGATTTCGTCAGCATGGATAAGGATATAAACAGCATTCAAGAACAACATGACGAAAAACAAAAGATCGGTGACAATTGGATGACTATGATGGTTTCTACTCTTGCGGGACTCGCTTGGTCTCTGATATTTCCTTTGAAGCGATTTTTCAGCGACGACACAAACAGCTATCAAAAGCCTGACCACAAGAAACCCGCACCGACGGATTCCGAACCCCGATTTACTTTCGCAAACATTATCAAGATGCTTGAAGTCATTCCCTGGTTCTACAAGATGACTTTACTTAAAAGCCCATTCTTGTGGATGTCCATAGTGATCATTGACTTCGTACAAGGAGTTATACCTGTCTACACCACGGTACGTTTATTTTTGCATAAAGGATCATTAGTCAATCTCATGAGACGTGTATATAATAGCAAGTTGTTGCTTATTATGCTGCATATTTTTAGTTTCGCACTATGCAAATAGCAGTGGCTTTCAATGCCACATAACGAATGCAAACTAACTGTCTAGGCTCTTAAATATTACAGGCTGCTAACGCCAAACTTATCGACGCTGTAGCCCAAATTATGACTGATAAGGAACAAGGCTCTATCTCAGACGTCATCACGCACTGGGCTACTGTGCATTGTGTACTGCAAATACTCGAACAGTTGGTCGCGCTTCTCAGGGAAGCTATATACACACAACTCAAAAACACCATCGAGTCGAATTTCCGAGCTTTGACATTAGAGCAGATGACTCGGTTGGACCTGAGCTACTTTGAAGACCCTCAATATTCCAGTATAATTGACGATCGCCGCCATGACTATTATTCAATGACAGGAATGAAAATGGTCAGCTACATTATGGACTTGGGACAATGCACCGTTACCTTAATTTCCAGGACAGTCATACTGACGAGGCAGCAAATACACTGGAGCATTGTACCTGTTGCCGTTTGTTATCCCGTCGTATCTATGGCGTTTGAAATGTGGGAGAGATTACAGTGGACACGCCGAATTGAAGAGACGAAAGATATTCGCATTAATAGGCAATACCTCTATAGGCTCATTACCGGCGATGGAGTGCAGATGGAATTGAAATCGTTCGACCTTGGTCATCTCTTTATTGAGCATTTGACGCGGTTGGATCAAATTCTGGCGGCTCGTAAGCTACGCGATAACATGTTTGACTACTTCTCCTCATTCACAACCAGTACGTTTACCTACATGGTGTATTGTTACATGTACACCAAGATTGCGATGCAAGCCATTGACAAAGAAATCGGCGTTGGCGACGTCACAGTATTTATCAGTACAGCGAACGACATTTCCGATACTTGTAAACAGCTGCTCTGGACCTTTCGTAACATATATAGCATTTGTCATGAATTAGTCCAGATTCATGACTTCTTGAGCTGGAAGCCTAAGATAGTTTCGCCGCCAGACGCCGTTCCCTATAGTACAGCAGAGAAGGAAATGAGGCTCGAGAATGAAGACGCCCACGAGTTTATTGGTATGGGAATGCATTTTGAGTTCCGTGAAGTCAGTTTTCGATACCCTGGAGCAACTGAGGATTGTCTTCGTAATATCAATCTTATCGTAAGACCTGGTGAACATGTAAGTCCGTGAGATTCTTTGATTTTGTACGCAAATCCATTATCTCCGGCAGGGTTTTATTAATTTAAACCGCACTTTGCTATAACTAGATTGGCATTGTCGGCGCAAACGGTGCTGGTAAATCCACACTCACCAAGCTCCTCCTCCGTCTCTACGAACCCACCAGCGGCACAATCTTTGTCAACAAACATCCTATACAGCATTATGACCTCTCAGAACTTCGCGCTCGTATCGCCCCCATTTTTCAAGATTTCCAACGTTACCAGCTCATGGTCCGCGACAATATCGGGTTCGGAGATGCCGAACGAGTTGACGATCTTGAGAGGATTCAGGAGGCTGCTCGGAAGGGCGGTGCTGATAAATTCATTGAGGAAAAACTAGAAGCGAAATATGAACAGAAGCTGAGTCACAGTGAGAGTAAATTGAGTGGCGGAGAGTGGCAGAGGTTAGCCCTTGCAAGAGCTTTCATGAGAAATGACGAGGCGAGGCTTATAGTTCTCGATGAACCTACCGCCGCGCTTGTGAGTTTTCTTTTAGCACTTTTAAATACTTTTATGAAACGCCTTATTGCAGTAAACATACACATCCTAATGCTTGCCTTCCGTCACACTCAGGATGCCCTCGCCGAGCACCAGCTTTTCCAACGGATTCGCGATCTGGCTCGCCACAAGACGGCTGTCTTCGTATCCCACCGGTTCTCGACCGTTAAGCAGGCCGATCGTATCATTGTACTGGCGGACGGGACGATTGCAGAGCAAGGCAGCCACGACGAATTGATGCAGTTGAATGAGATATACGCCAAGTTGTTCAGAATGCAAGCCGAGGCGTATGTGTGAGACCGCCAATCCTGGATGTTGGCAATGCAATTATCTATGTTCATATACTTATTCAGTACACCTGTACGCAATGGGCGTGTTTTAATGCTCTAGTAGAATTTTCATAATCTTTGCTTTTCTTTTTTTTTTGTCTTTTCTTTTTATCTATTCATTTTTGGTGTGCGAATTTATTAAGTAATGGTATCTGAATCGATAGCTTCCAAA